>JACVVK020000785.1:85000-124438 GCA_018292915.2 Batillaria attramentaria
CCATTCAAATTCTACGTCTGTTGTTAAACTACTTGAACGCTCAGTGACGTCGCCGCGTCATCGAGGGCACTTCTGTTGGCTCAGTGTCAGCATTACAGACGTCACTGTCCACGTGTCTAAGTGGTGTGATGATCGATACCACGAAAACAGCTCAGAACGATCTGTGAGCATACAAATGGTAGCATTAGCGCCGTAAAACCAACTGTGACAAATTCACCGTTGAGTCAAAACGCCTTTCTTTGAGAGCCGAGTCTAGGACCTTCATGAAGAAACTGTTGGCTGCTTGAGGTGGGAAGGTGATGCCGAACATTCTCAACACCGGGGTCATGAACGGGAACATCACTGAAACATTGAAACGTAAACAAAACGTACCTACATCCGGAGGAATGCCTTCAGTCCCACGACCTCCTCCCCCCACCCCCATCCCGCTTCCATTCATCCCAAATCCAACCTTTAAAGGAGAAGATTATAACTGAAAAAAAAAATTAAAAAGCAAACACACATACGGGCAGGCGCACGCACACACAACACACACACACACACACACACACGCACGCACGCACGCACGCACGCACGCACGCACGCACGCACACACACACAGACGACGCAGTTTACCGCAATAATCCCCTTTGCCCTTGTGGGGATGGTCTTAAGAAACCACCATGAACAACAACAACAACAACAGCTACACCAACAACAACGACTACAACAATACCACCGCCACCACCACCAATACCACTAACGACGACTACAACACCACCACCACCACCAACAACAACCACACGACAACAATGAAGAACACGACTGTCTCATTCTGGCAATGTAAGTAAGTGATGTTAATCTTCGCTATAAAATTCGCTTACACCCTTCACTCACCTATGATGCTGAGAACGGCGGAATTGAATGTGGTCAGGTCAGTGCCATGCTTTATAAAGGGGTCGTTAGGATCTTTCAGCGAGTCCACCTGCAGTCCGAATGCCACACCAGCGATGTTGTCTATAGCATAACTTCGGCAAAGCCTGGAGAGCACGCACGCACACACACACACGCACGCACGTACGCACGCACGCACGCACGCACGCACGCACACACACACACACACATGTGCTATATTCTGATTCTGATTCTGTATACATGTATTTGCTTATCATTACTTGGGTCCGTCCGGCTTGCGCAGGAAGGTGTAATACTATGTGATTTAATGATATCAGTAATCAAATAGTAGTGTCATGTAACATAAGTAATTGTAGTACTGTTATTTGAAAATATCAGTACTTATAGCCGTATTATAAAGTAGTAGCAGTGTTATTCACAGATCTCAGTATTTACAGCAGTGTTATTTAATGATAACGATACTTATAGTAGTGCTATTCAATGATATCAGTACTTACAGTAGTATTATTTTATGAGAACAGTACTTAATAGTATAGTACAGTAGTGTTATTCAATGATATCTGTACTTGTAGTAGTGTTATTTAATAATATCAGTACTTATAGTAGTGTTATCAACAGATATGAGTACGTTTACTTTAGTATTGTTATTTAATGATATCAGTAGGTACGTTATCCAATGAAATCAGCACCTATAGTAGTTTATATTATGACATCAGGACTACAAGCTGCCAGCACTTACTTTTTCAGCTCCACCTCCTCTCCCGTCTCCGCCTTACTCTTGACGTGAATATGAAGATTCTTCGCCACTCTCTCTATCGCCTGTGTCATCTGCAAAATCAAACTGAAATTAGAAAGACGTTCGCTCGTGCGTGTTTCTGGTTGTGTATGGGTCACTTAGATATCAATGAGAAATAATGTACCACATAATTAATATTACAGCCTAAAGGGCTTAAGTTGAAGGTTGTTGGTTGAAGGTTACTGCATTTTTCCTGCTTTAAAAAAAAAATGACTGATGCGGGACACCATACCTTCTTCAGTTTACCGGAGCTGAACGTAGGCGACAGTTGACTACGGACATGTTTCCAGTGATCGTCTTTCAGATTCAGGAGACTATCACTCCACGGCTTTTTGTCTATTGTTGGATTGGTCTGAAACAGTATTCGAGGACGGCACGTCTTAGTAATGTCCTTTATTTCAAAGCCTAAAACAGCCTGTTGGTGCGTGAGTAACCGTGAGGAGTTAAATTGTGCTAAGGGAAGGGGCAGGAAGGGAGGGAAGTGGAGGGGGAGGGAAGGGAAAGGAAGGGAGTGGAGTGGAGGGGAGGGGAGGAGGGAATGGAAGGGAAGGGAAGGGAAGGTTAAGGCAGGATAAGGGCCGCTGCTACACGTAATAATTATACCTATGACGACTGCAACTCCACCTCCCCCCACCCCACCCATCCCCAACCCATTTTTAAGTGGTCCAAGCCAATTTTATCAAAACTGGGACTACATCTACTTGATTGGAAATTTACTTGACTAAGTCTTGATGAACGGGCTTGATGAAATTTTTAAAAAAGAGAGAGAGAGAGAGAGACAGAGAGAGAGAGAGAGACAGAGAGAGAGAGAGAGACAGAGAGACAGAGAGAGAGAGAGAGAGAGACAGAGAGACAGAGAATGCAATGTACTGACCACCCTGTTGGGGAAGAACGCAAACTTCTTGACCAGGACATCTCTCACCAGGTCAAGGTCAGACACAACCAAGGATGGTGTACCCAGCATGAAACACCTGTGGGTTTAACGGTGTTTATTATACGGTGTAATTATCACGTACCGTAGTCATTTTATCGATGGTTAACTCTTTGACGACGGAGCGCAATTGCTGACACACGATTTCCTATAGGAAATCGTGTGTCAGAAATTGCGCTCCGTCGTCAAAGAGTTAAATCAGACATGCCCCCCCTGTGTATCCACGCTCGCGTGCGCGTGCGCTCGCGAGCACACACACACACACACACACACACACACACACACACACACACACACACACACACACACACACACACGAGACAAGTATATTTCAGAAAAAAATAAAACGTGATAACGCACATACAATCTGATTGAAAGAGAGACAGACAGACAGACAGACAGACAGACAGACAGACAGACAGAGCTCACCCGTATATCTTCGGATACTGTCTTGTCCACGTGATGAATGAAGATATGAAACCCTGAAAATCAAACAAATTTACAATAACAATCGTGGTTACATACAGGCCGAACAAAAAGAGAAGCCAGGAGCCGAAAGAAAAAAACAAACAACAGATATCGAAAGAAAGAAAGGAGAAAGAAAGACAGAATGAATGAATGAATGAATGAACGAATGAATGAATGAAACAGCTAGGCAGAAACAGAGAAAAGAAAAGACAGCAAGAATGAATGAATGAATGAATGAATGAAACAGTTAGACATGAAGAACAGCCAGAAAGGAAAAGAAACCAAGCCACAAAAAAAAAAGAAGATATAAGTGAATTATGCAAGGACAAAACCAATGCCCTCATATTTGTTTCTACTGGGTACACGATCACAACTAGTTCGGGCAACCCTCTTTGACTGGAAAACCGCGAGGGTCCGGGCTCGGTACTAGAAACCTTTTCGGTCACCGTCTTTCTCTTGGTCACTGTAAGCACAACGAAACGCCAACCGAATGTTAAAAAAAAAAAAAAAAAAAACCGGCTTACTTAAACCTTCCGATGACTCGCACTGGCTTGACGGGATCCCCTATGGCACATGTTGTAGTGTTAAGAGTTGGGCATTTTTGACTGAGACACGCATGCGCGGTGGTGAGTGAGAGTAAAGTGTGTGGTTTCATGGAGCGTTATTCAGCGAAAATCGTGTCCTTCTCACCTACAAATAATTAAACGTGCAGCGACCAAAAAGATATTTAAGTTTTGGAATATGTACGTTGTAGGGAATTTTTGTTTACCTATATGGATCGAATCCTGACCCTCGAGAGAAAGAGAAAGTGTCGTCCCCTCCCCCCTCTCTCTCTCTCTCACTCTCCCTCTCTCTCATTTTATTGTTTTGTTTTGTTTTGTCTTGTCTTTTGCTTGTTTTTTGTTTTTGTTTTGTTTTGTTTTGCTTTGCTTTGTTTTTGTGTTTTTTGTTTTGTTTTTGTTTGTTAGGGGGGGGGGGGTTAGGGTGGAGAGGTCTCTTGTCTCTTCTTTTGTTTTACATTTTGTAGTTTAGCAACGGCAAATTACAAACTGGCATGTGTGCTACAATTTCTAATGTTGAAAAATAAAGTGTCATTGTCACTGTCACTGTCATTGTCATTGTCATTCTCTCTCTCTCTCTTTTTTTTTTGTTTTTGTTTTTTCTACTTTCTTATTAGATTACTCCCTTTGTGCAGAGCTTCAGATTGTCGGCGCGCCCGCGCCATTGACGCGTGAAATATCAAAATGACGCGCAAGAGTTAATGTGTATGCGCCAGTGTGGCGCGCGCACTTTTGGCCTTCCACACATCGGAGTAGGCCTAGTGAAACTAAAAACATCGCGTCTCTGCACTGCCTTGCCTGCCCAACATGTATCGTATCGCAGCACGTCATTGGATGACAGATCTTCCCGAAAGCCAATCCGCGAATACCTTACTTATGTTACTTGGTGATGCCAACATCGCTGAATAAACGTGAATCTCATTGGTTTTCTCTATTAGGAACATCCAATGAAAACGCTTATATTAACAGAGCGTTGGCTTGGACGTGTGCAGATTCCGAGAACTGAATGCTTGTTTCTGTATCAACTGCTCCATCAAAAATGTCGAAAAAACCATCGGTGAAGAAAATAAAATTGGTGGCAGGCCAATCTCTGCTCACATTTGCTCGGACTAAATCTGCAGCTGCAAGTAGGTCGTTTTCATATTCAACGCTGCAATTGAACGCTGCAACGCGTCGGCGTGATGCTTTTTTCCCCAACGGCATGACTTAGTTTCCAAAGTGAAAATGATGGGTCATGACGAATTCTAACAGAAAGGTCGGGGAGGAAAAGTGGAGGGAGGAAAGTAGGCCTAAACTGTGTGTGTGGGAAGGCTGCCCGGGGGGGGGGGGGGGGAGGAGGCTGAGAGAGAGAGAGAGAGAGAGAGAGACGGGCCTTGTACAGCTCCCAACAACCCAGCTAATTTTAAGGATAATATCATAACCTTTGTAAATGTCACACATTTTCATTTGAAAACATGCATGTCAGGAAAAACTAACTCTCTCTCTCTCTCTCTGTGCTTCCTTACTAAGTTTGTGTGTGTGTGTTTGTGTGTGTGTGTGTGTGTGTGTGTGTGTGTGTGTGTGTGTGTGTGCTTCCTTACTAAGTTTCTGTAGTTTAGCAACGACAAGGTTGTAAACTGGCCGATGGCCAAAATCTTATACCGTTGAAAAATAAAGGTTTGTCATTGTCATTCTCTCTCTCTCTCACACACACACACACACACACACACACACACACACACACACACACACACACACACACAATGCCGGACCCAACTTCCAAAACATGCCCTTTGAAAAACTTAAGCTGTTCAGGTGTGGGCGCAGAAAAGAAGGCGCTACCTCTTCAAGAAGGACTAAATAAAGTTAGTACACCTCTGACTTTTTTTCGTTTCCAGATTTTGTCATTGACCCATCATTTTGAAAATTGACCCCTCATTTTGCTCAGCCATGGGTCATTGGGCCCATGACATTTAAAAACAATCTGAAGCTCTGTTTGTGCCTGGTATACTTTTTTTTGTAATGTTAGCCTTTATTTTTTTTAGTGTTCGTAGATTAGCAGGACAGCTTGTAAGATAGGCAGACCATGCCTACAAGTCTTTATCCTGAAATAAACGTTTCAGTCAGTCAGTCAGTCAGTCTCTCTCTCTCTCTCTCTCTCTCTCTCTCTCTCTCTCTCTCTCACACACACACACACACACACACACACACACACACACACACACACACACTACCTTTGTCAGAAAAATGTGAGTCTGCAGAAGAAACGGCAAAGCAGTGGGACCCGGAATACCCTGCCTCTTGAACATAGAAGCTTTCCGATACGCTTTCCTAGAACATACACGCACATAATTATTACGTACTAGACAATCCTTCACTTAAAGGCCATTATTCCGTCTGACAGTTAAAAAAGCTCTCACATCTTCTTGATCAAAATGAAAATTGAGATCACTCAATGCGATTGAGAGATGATTATGTATCACAGAATGTACAGTACTTACTGTTTAAGGGCTGTTTTATTTAGGACTCTGTGTTGGGATTTCAAATACTTTATAAGTGGATACCTACACGTTAACGCCGGTAGGCGTGTTTGTTATTTTTTTTTCTTTTTTTTTTTCTTTCTTGTAATGATAAATATTATAGATACGAGTAAAAGAAATAAATGCAAAGAAAAAAAATGGTGCAGGAGTCGTGCAGAGAAAATAAGAGAGAGAGAGAGAGAGAGAGAGAGAGAGAGAGAGAGAGACAGACAGACAGACAGACAGACAGACAGAGTTACCAGATCCATATGCCCAGAAGAGTAACAACGCAAACTGTAAGGACACCGGTCACAGACAGACAGCCTGTCACGTCCAGCGCCATGTCACGACGCTCGGGTCACGCGAGTCCGTGACTGCAGCTATTCATACACAAGCCTGTGAAAAGGAAAACAGCTGTGCAAGAGACAAAATAATACTGCGTGCAAACTGCCAAATGGTCACTGATACTGTTCAGTGTTGGTATAGTTTCTGGGACATGGAAGGCGGCGTACAAAGCCTCAAAATCTTATAAGTTATGTAAACCGTGATCCTGCTGAACGTTGCATCGTTACCGGTTTTGCACAGCAGATAACGTTCGAAATATCAAACAAGGTGATGGTTGTGGAGGAAGGGGCGTGGGGGAAGGGGAGTGGGGGAGGCTACATAAATTCACACTCCCCCCCCCCCTCCCCCCGGGCACGGGTGTGTGGCGGCTAGAGTTCCCAAAGTGTACCCAAAAAAAATGCTCATTTTCGCATATTTCTGCTTATTTTTTTTCTCAGTTTTCTTTTTTGAAAGGGGACGGGGGGTGGGGGGAGGGGGGTAGGTTTGAGGCGGGATGGAGAGGGACTTGAGTCCCCCCCCCCCCCCCCCCCCCCCCCCCACACACACACTGTCTGGTTTTATAAGGGTCCCCGAAGCGCTGAAATTTCTGCAACTGTGACAGAGTTGCCGGCTGAATTATGCGTAGTCGAAGGAGTCGCAGTTTTAAAACACGCAATGTGTGCGGCTTTTTGCTGAGATTGCAGACCTTTAAACCTCAAGTACAGTCTTTACATGGTCATTTCGCCGGTGTGCACACAGCCTCGCAGTGCCGTGTCATCAATGTCATTAGTGGCTTATTACTGAACTACCTCTAAAATTTATGCGACTCTATTTACTGGCGATTAGCGCTGAGCTTCATCCGTCTGTCTGTCTCTCTGTCTGTCTGTCTATCCATCTATCTATCCCAGTACCAGTCTAGCTGTCTGTCTACCTACCTGGGTACCTACCTATCTACCCGTCTGCCTGCCCGATCATAGTCTACTTACCTACCGGCTGACTCACACACACACACACACACACACACACACACCGTGGCTGCCACTCCACCAGCAGGAGAGCTCAGAACGGCGGAAGACCTAGGGTACACTAGTCATACGACAGTCTGAACAAGGTTTTCAGTTTCGCTTTAAAATGAAGCAAGTTAGATGTAACACAAAGGTACATCAGCATGGATTCCAAAGCTTGTGGCAAACACAGAACACTGAGCTGACCGAGCAGTGACACGAGTCACCATACAATCTACTTCTTGCTACGCGCTCAAAACAGAACAGGAATTCATCGACAAAATGGCTGAATGCCAAAGGCGACGGAAAACTGCCCACTCACAAGTTTGTTGCCCTCGAAAATGCTCTGAGATCGACTGACTGAAGCGCCCATCAAAGTATGAATGCACAGGTCTTCTGTCTTTATGTCGCTCGATAAAATCTGATGCAACCACAAATATATTTTACGTGTAAGCGACAGATTCAAGTCCCGTAAGTGAAGCGCGGTTGTTTTCATGCGAAGCGATCTGACCTTGGCATTGGCTTTGTGTACAGTGCGTGCCTAAGGGTACACGTTTGGGTACATGTGTCACATGTGCTCGCAGCCGTGAAAGAGGCGAGCATTTTGCTCGCCGTGGCGGCGGGTGGGGAAAAAAAGCTGGCGAGTTAAACATAAAACTTTGACTCACCAGATGCTAGTGCGGTATAGTGAACTTGGTTTTTCAGTGTCATAACAGTCAATAATATGAAGTTCCATTGACCCATAGCTTTGGTTTCTTTCCGCTAGTTGCTTACCATTCAAGTTACAAATTGCATGTCTTCGATGGTACTGGAAAATATTATTCCAAGACTGAATTTTAAAACTGAATACCTGCGTCCCACTGAACATTTTATCTTCATATATTGACCTGACAGTTTCTCCTGCTTCCAATCCAAACAATCTGTGCTTTGTCGTTATCAATTCCGGCGCAAACATGATTTCAGAGAACTTATCAAGCGTGCGGATTGCCTCCACAAAAGGACTTTCACTACCACCCAGGAAACATATTTGTTATTATTGTGTCATCAGTAAATAAGGACAGAAGGACGTCTTGCCCCTTGATTCGGAGACCTTGGATATTAGGATTTTTTTTAACAAGTCTTGTGATATAGCTGGCAGGCTTAGCCTGGCTTGGGCTCTGAAGAGTTATGTTTTTTACTTTGAAGTTTGAAGGTAACTTTATAGTTTGGCTAGTAAAAATCGTGAGTCATTGTGACTAGCCAAAGGCTACTAGTATGGAACCAAAATCAGACTTTCAGGGCTGGTTCAGCTCTACTTACACTATCACCGGTTTAGGGCAAATTTGAGTGATGACTGTAACTGTTACACCAGGTTGTGTCAATGTGTGTGTGTGTGTGTGTGTGTGTGTGTGTGTGTGTGTGTGTGTGTGTGTGTGTGTGTGTGTGTGTGTGACGCTTCAGTCCCAGCAAGTCGGCCGACCATGGTTTAAATTTATGTTCTGCTCTGTCTACAGCCGATCAAGTTGCTCTGCAGATTTTTTTTTTTTCACGAAAAAACTACCATTTTGTCATCCCTGGCCAGTGTCACTTCATGGCGGCCTTATTATCACGCAATCACGTTTGAGTTTGTCTCTTCTCATTGGTCAGCGCGGCATGAATCACTGGTGATCATTCCACGGTGATCTTGAAGTCGTTGATTACATGCGTTTAAAACTTCAGCGTATGACTGACTACAGTGCACGAAGGTCACTGACTTCATTAGCAGACGACAAGACCAGCGAGCCATGACTGACTCTGAGCCTAACTTCGTCTTTGGGCAGCCTTCCGTCAGTTGAGGACAAAGGTTTACCACAGCCCATTATCCGAAAAGAAAAACAACAACAACAACAACAACCGAAAGAGCTTCGATAAAGTTCCAGCGACGAGTGGCAAACAACAGTTCGACACGGTCATATAACATAACCGGCGAATGTATGGCTAACACTACTATAACATAAACCGGAGAAAAAAGCTCGTTACCTCAGTAAATATGGCTCACTTGGTATAGTTCGCCCGTTAGGGGGTGCAAATGTATACCAGTCATGCTCAGGTGGGGCAAATAAACTCCAGGCGTCCACTAACGGGGGCGACTGTATCCCCGCAACGAGGGAGGGGGTGCAAATGTACTCCGGGGTCTGGCGAGGTGAAGTCACGTGGCCGCTGCCTTCGTTCTACGACATGACTTTCTGCGAAATATCGATGGAATGAGCTGAAGTAACGCTGACTGGAGGGCGGAAACCCCTTTATAAAGCTTGACTGCCTTGAGCGCAGACAGAAACGACGAGCCAGCTTTGGAAGCTGACCAAAGAAAGTACGTCTTCAACTGCTGTTGACATCGCGATAGCTACGAGCGTTTTGTGAACCGCGTATGCTCGGGTCGTGAGTTCTAATCCCGACTGGGGCCAAATACTTGTGCTGGCCTGTTTCTCGTTGCCCCGTCTTTGATATCAGCCATAAGTGGTGGAAACGGACGTTAAACTCCCAAATACCCGTCCACCCACTATTGTGAACCGCGTCAGTCGGCATACACTGAGTATCAGCGCGTGAGTGAGAGGAACAACCTGTGAGTACGGTTTTTTTTGTTTTGTTTTGTTTTTTGTTTTGTTTTTCGATTCGCTATTGTTGTTGTCAGTTGGTCCTGTTGTTGGTTCACTGACTGCTGTTGTCAGCTGACACTGCGATCTACCCCCAAAGCGTGAAGTTCCCCGGGTCTACGTAGCTTGAGGCTGAAAGTGCTCCGGGCCTAAGCAGCTTGACACTGAAAGTGCCTTCGATCAATGCAGACATGAGGCTGAAAGTGAGTACCTTGTGTCACTGCAGCGTCAAGTGAGGCCAGAAGTATTCCGTGTCTAAGCAGCTTGAGGCTAGAAGTGCCCCGGGTCTAAGCAGCTTGAGGCTGAAAGTGTCCCGGGACTAACTTCAGCAGCTTGAAGCTAGATTTGTTACCGGGTCTCAGCAGCTTGAGTCTGAGTGCCCGGGTCAGTGCAGCTTGAGGTTAGAAGTGCCCCGGGAGTCGAACGAGCCGGGGAGTACATCTGGCACACTGCATTAACCCCGCAACTGAAACAATCAAATTGTCAGTTGACACTCAGTGTATACTGTACGTTTGACTTCATCAACAAAACACTACTGTGTTAGTGAAATTGTTTTTCAGTGGATGTACACAAGTTTGCAGTCAGTGGTGATGATGACGATTCTTCTTCTTCTTCTTCTATTTCATATGTTGCAGATTTTTATGCTACTAAAGTCGCAGTGTTGCTACGTGACACAAGGGTCGTGACATGGACGTGACATCCTGTCTGTCTGTGACCGGTGTCCTCACAGTTTGCACGGTTACTATTCTGAGCATATGGATCTGGTAACTCTGTGTGTGTGTGTGTGTGTGTGTGTGTGTGTGTGTGTGTGTGTGTGTGTGTGTGTGTGTGTGTGTGTGTGTGTGTGTGTCTCTCTCTCTCTCTCTCTCTCTCTCTCTGACCCAGGTTCATAACGGTGACAAGGACATCATACAATTTAGATGTGGCCAGTAGACTAGTTTTGGTTCGATTAGCAAGAGTGTTGCTATGGTTCCGATGTCTCGAAATGACTCTATAGGTTGGTTTATGTTGGGGGCTGTCGCAAGCAGCTTTGCTGTGTCCCGGGTCGCGAACTGAAGTTTATTTCGTGTTGAACGCTTGGCGGGAACTTGCTAAGTGGTTCGCCTGCGTTAACTGCAGAATTTAGAGTGTACATGTTGTGCAGTTAAGCGTGTGCTTTGAGTATTTGTGTTGAAAGTGCGAGGGACATGAGTGGATGTCTGAGTTGCAAGTACGCTTTCTGCACACAAATAAATTCGAAAACTGTGGTGTGGAACAGCTTGAGATTTAATTGTCCTGTTGTTCAGACGGTGTTTCCAGAGTCGGGGTTCCCCCCCCCCTTCCCCCCCCCCCCCCAAGGGAGCCACCTCGGTGTATGGGCTTTGGTGCCCGCGGCACTCGGACACATAGATGTTGCAAAATATGAACCTTATTTGGGCTGTCGTTGCTTAGATATGAGCCCGTGAAGGAGATAGGATGTGATTGCTGTTGTTCTTGCATTTACTATTTGACTGTTATGTGTCTGTCCCAGGAAAGCGTATCGGAAAGCTTCGATTTTCAAGAAAGAGGGGATTCCTGGTCCCCCAGCTTTGCCGTTTTTGCTGCAGAATCACATATTCTTGAAGCAGGTAGTGTGTGTGCATGCGTGCGTGCGTGCGTGCGTGCGTGCGTGAGAGAAAGAGAGAGAGAGAGGTTTCCGATGCTCCAATCTAGGAAACACAAACGATGACCAAGGCATTGGTGGTGTTCTTGCCTTTACTTTTACTTCTTTCCTTCCTCTCTTTGTCATTGTCATTGTCATTCTGTGTTTTTCTTTCATTAGTTCATGCTTTCTATAATGCATGGGGAGCCGGGGTGGTCGAATGGTAGAGTGTTGGACTTCTAATGCTCGGGTCGTGCGTTCGATCCCCGCTGGGGCCAAATATTTGTGCTGGCTTTTTCATCGTTGCCCCGTCTTTGATATCACCCTTTGTGGTGGAAAAGGACGTTAAACCCCCAAACACCCACCCTCTTTAATGCATGCTTTCCATCCTGTCTTTCTTTCTTTAGATCTATGTTCTGATGTGGACGCCTGGTGTTTGTTTTTGTTGGCTTTTTATGTCCGCAATGTTTAATGTAAATCGTTTGATGTTTAGGGTTTCATATCTACGTTCGAGACGTGGACAAAACAGTACCCGAAGATATACGGGTGAGCTCTCTCTCTCTCTCTCTCTCTCTCTCTCTCTCTCTCTCGGGGAGCCGGGATGGTCGAATGGTAGAGTGTTGGACTTCTAATGCTCGGGTCGTGAGTTCGATCCCGGCTGGGGCCAAATATTTGTGCTGGTTTTTTCATCGTTGCCCCGTCTTTGATATCACCCTATGTGGAAAAGGACGTTAAACCCCAAACACCCGCCCACCCATCCACCCTCTCTCTCTCTCTCTAATTTTGTTAGCATGTGTGTTGTGATCACCTTTCTATTTAAAATGTACTTCTTGCGTCCGTGTGCGTGCGTGCGTGCGTGCGTACGTGCGTGCGTGCGTGCGTGTGGAGGCGTCTTTGATTTAACCATTGATAACACGACTGTCTATTACGCGATGATTAAATAATTTCCATTCACCATTATGCTGACAGGTGTTTCATGATGGGTGTACCATCCCTAGTTGTGTCTGACCTTGACCTGGTGAGAGATGTTCTGGTCAAGAAGTTCGGCCTCTTCCCCAACAGGGTGGTCAGTACAGTACCCTGCCTAGCTTTACCCCCTCCTTATCTTACCCTACGCTACTTTACCATACCATACCATACCATACCATACCTTAACATAACCTACCCTAATGGACCTTACCTTTCCGTACCCAACCTTACCTTAGCGTGCCCCTGCCTTTCCCTACCCTCCCTAAGCATACCCTACCTTACCCTACTCCTTGCTGTACCCAACCTTGATTTACCCCTCCGTACCGTACCTAATTTCACCATACTTTACCTTACCCTGTCGTACCGTATCTTACCCTTCCCTACCTTACCTCACCTTACCCTTCCGTACCTTACCTCACCTTATGATGACTCTAGTTTCACACACACACACACACACACACACACACACACACACACACACACACACACACACACACACACACACACTCTCTCTCTCTCTCTCTCTCTCTCTCTCTCACACACACACACACACACACACACACACACACACACACACACACACACACGCACGCACGCACGCACGCACGCACGCATCCTACCTGCTTCATGAAAATGTACCAGGAATCCCCTCTTTCTTGAAAATCGAAGCTTTCCGATACGCATTCCTGGGACAGACACATAACAGTCAAATAGTAAATGCAAGAACAACACCAATCACATCCTATCTCCTTCACTGGCTCATATCAAGACAACGACAGCCCAAATAAGGTTCATATTTTGCAACATCTAAATGGAATCATGTCTTTGTCACCGCGCCTGCGCCGCAAAGCAAACACGGGAGCGCTCTTTGGGCTTTTTAACCTTCCGGCTACGTCGCTAAAAAACTTCTTAGACCTACATCGTGTGAAACAACTTACCTATGTTTTTTTAAATAGGTAATTTTAGACTTATTTCTAGTCCTACGTCGTGGGAAACAAATTACCAATGGTTTTTATATAGGCAGATTGCAGCTTATTCCTAGTCCTACATCGTGGGAAACAAATTACCCATGGTTTTTAAAAAGGTAAATTTCAACTTATTCCTAGTCCTACATCGTGGGAAACAAATTACCCAAGGGTTTTTATATAGGCAATTCACAACTTATTCTTTAATTACTCTGCTAATTACAAGTTAAACAACACAATTTTTGGCATGAACATAGTCAAACCATTTATTGGCAAAGTCATGGAATTTCAAAGGTGTGACTTAAATATTGAACGAGATACGTTCATCTAAAGCAATGTGTGTGCAACGTTTTACCCACGACGTCGTCCGAAGGTTAAATAAAGGACCTGACTTAAAGGTGCAGTGCTTGAATAATGTTTCAGACCACGCAGAACATAAACTACAAGCCGTGGAGCGAGAATCTTCTAAACCTGAAAGACGACCACTGGAAACATGTCCGCAGACAACTGTCGCCTACGTTCAGCGCCGGGAAACTGAAGAAGGTACGGTGTCAGTCATTTGGGTTTTTTTTTGTTGTTGTTGTTTTTGTTTTTTTAATTAAATGAGGAACTAAGCAATAAATAACCATGAACTTAAACGTGCCTTTTCCATGTAAACTAAGCTTCAAAGAAATGTTTTTTAAACCAGTTTCGTTTCCGAGTTCGCCTGTAAGTTCGAAATATTTAATATTATTTATAAGTATATATAATGCTGTCTACACTCTGCATGAGCGGTCGAAACTTCAAATTCTCCTACTCAGCGCTTGCCGACAAGCCTCTCGCTCAGTCATTGTGTTAGTCGCGTCACTGTGTACCCTTCTGTTGGCTCAGTGCCAGCCGTAGATATGATGTCACTATGCAGGTGTCTAAGTAGACACTACAAAAACTCGGAACGATCTGTGAGCTTACAAATCTTAAAATTCGGGCCTTTAAGTCCTTTCGACTATACCAATTATGTGGTTCTTTCTTTCTCCAGGGAATACATTTCTGTTAAAAGTAAAATCTAGTTGAGTCATACACCGTAGTGTTGCAGACACTTGCACGAGCCAGCGTCTTTGTGATTTCAGTTATTCCTTTTTTTCAGATGACACTGGCGATAGAGAGAGTGGTGAAGAACCTACAGAGTCACGTTCAGAGTAAGGCGGAGACGGGAGAGGAGGTGGAACTCAAAAAGTAAGCACATGCAGATTGTAGTCCTGATATCATTAATTAACACTACTGTAAGCTTGATATCATTAATTAACACTACTATAAGTACTGATATAATTAAATAACATTACTGTCAAAACTGATATCATAGAATAATACTACTTTAAGGACTGATATCGTGAAATAACACTACTATAAGTACTGATGTCATGAGATAACACTTCCGTAAATACTGGTAACAATAAATGACCCTACTGTAAGTGCTGATATTATTGAATACCACTTGTATAAGTAATAATAGAATACTAAAATAACACTACTCTAAGTACTCATATTATTGAATAACAATGCTGTAAGTACTGATATTATTGAATAACACTTGTATAATATCATTAAATAACACTACTATAAGCACTAATATCATTGAATAACACTGCTGTAAGTACTGATGTCGTTTGGTAACATACGCCTTCCTGGGTGCAAGTTCGACAGACTCAAATAATGATAAGCAAATTATAATAATGGAATACGTTACCTTCCGGGTGTGGGTGTGTGACCGAAGGACACAAATACACAGGGCATCAAAATACCTATATATTCCCTATTAGCCTCACGCATCATAGTCACCCCTAAAAATGCTTCAGTCTAGAAACAATTACTACCATGAACAGACCATTCAAAGGCACGCACCTGACAGGGGTTTAAAAAAACTGAATGTCTCCTTTCCGCTCAGGCCTCACTGGAGTGATGCACGTCTACTTTCTGTTTAGGCCAGAGAGCCAGTTCACACAAATCCGCTTGCATCACTTGTGTGCAAAAAGTCCCAGCTTCACTGGCAGCTTGCCTCTTTCTATGACCGCCTGGCATGCACCTTGACCTACATAAAACAAAAATCACGAAAATCACGCCTTTTCTCATTACAACAAAAATCACTACAGATTAGCACACTCGCCAGACAGGGTACCTCAAATAAACACTGCACATGACCCCACGGTCAATTTGTGTCCGTGTGTGTGTGTGTGTGTGTGTGTGTGTGTGTGTGTGTGTGTGTGTGTGTGTGTGTGTGTGTGTGTGTGTGTGTGTGTGTGTTCTCCAGGCTTTGCCAAAGCTATGCTATCGACAATATCGCGGGTGTGGCGTTCGGACTGCAGGTTGACTCTCTGAACGACCCTGACGACCCCTTCAAAAAGCACAGCACTGACCTTACCAATTTTAAAAACATCGTTGTCAGTGTAATATGTGAGTGATTTATGATATCCATGACAGGAAGCACGGGACGCAGCCCTGTCATACTCAGTCCCGAACCACATGGACCTCCATAGCATCATCCTCATCATCACGCATAATAATAAAAAAAAAGATGCTCCACCTTCCGAGCCACCGTGGATTCCGACCCATGACCTGAAAAGAACTGATTACAACAGGGATTGTTAGCTGGGAGCTGACAGAAAAGAAAACAAAGGGAGTTTTACAGCGAAGTCGGATTTGGTTGCTAACATTGCCAGAATAAACATTATTTAGACTAGATTCAGTCATGTTTTCCAGTGTTTTGTTAAGTCTTGGTTTTCGTTTTGTGGGATTTTTGTTCTCTGTTTGTCAATCTGTTTGCTTCTTTCTTTGTTTTCTTTTATTTTGTCTTGTTTGGTATGTGAGGTTTTTTGTTTGTTTGTTTTTGTTTTTGTTTGTTGTTGTTCTGCTTGTCTGTTTGTTTGTTTCAGGAAGGGGGGTGGAGGGGCTTTCATTTTTCTGTCTTCTTCTTCCTCTTCTTCTAGTACAAAGACGGCTGTTTGAATGAAAGATCAGGACGTGGGACGAGGAGTGGGGATGGGGGGGGGGATGATGGTTGTGCATGAACACGTTTCTCCGGATAGGTACGTGTTGTTGACGTATCTATATCCGTCAATGTTTCAGTGATGTTCCCGTTCATGATCCCGGTACTCAGAATGTTCGGCATCACCTTCCCACCTCAGTCAGCCAACAGATTCTTCATGGGGGTCCTAGACTCGGCTCTCAAGGAGAGGCGCCTGGAGTCAAAGGTGAATTTATTAACGGGATACAATGTTGTTTACACTTCGGGCGAGCGGTCGAACAGTCAAATTCTGCCATTCTTGTCAGTTACACTGCTCGAGCGCTCAGTGCGGTCGCCGAGTAATCGAGTATACTTCTGTTAGCACAGTGCTAGCATTACAGAAATTTTCAATGTCCACGTGTCTAAGTGGTGTGATGATAGATACCACGAAAACAGCTCAGAACGATCTGTGAGCGTAACAATGGTAGCGTATTAACCCCTTTAATTTCCTGAGCACACATTCTTGTGTAGATGAGCACGTTGTTTACAACAACAAAACTCTCTCTTTAGAAACACACTGACTTCCTGCAACTGCTGGTGGAGGCGGAGAGAGAGGGCGAGGACCAGGGTCCAGTGGACGCCGAGATTGACCACGGTGATAAGCTGACCACTTCCAAACAGTGGACACGGAAAGGTCAGTGACCTTCAACATATTCCACCCAAAGTCAAGTGTCGGGATAGTGCAGTCCAGGATAAAACTGTTCATAGATTTTCGTTTCCTGTACCCCCCCCCCACCCCCAAAAACAAACAAACAAACAAAAAACCAACAAAACAAAACAAACAAAAAAACAACAACAACAAAAGCAAGGAACAAAAAACAGACAAATAAACACATTAAAAAAACAAACAAACAAAAAAACACATGATTTAGGTGGTCGCTGGTGTAGTGGTCGAGACTTCGTTTTTCAGGGCCTGAAATAACTACTGCAACTTCTGTGAAAGTTTCAAGGCTTAATACACCTTTATAAACATGTTAAATACGAGCGTAATATATAATACAACCACGCCATGATACTGGCTGATTTCCACATCACACTTTATCATCCACTTTCTCAACATGGTCGCTTTTCAAGAGCCAGTTTTCAACAAACATATCTCAGGCCTACACCATGCAACAGAAATATTTTTTATACCAAAAGAAAGCTTTTTTCTGTACGTTTTAGTGATACCAATAACTCCACATGCCCGTAATCACCCTTTGTCCCGCTTTTGTTGGAGCCTGTGAAATCTGCAGACAGTGGTGTAACAAACAGAAGAGGGTTTCTGGGTCAGGCATAAAGAAACCTACGAGTAATGACTAATGGTTTCAATAATTATTGTCTTTCCCCAGGGCTGACACAGGATGAGATGTATGGCAACACTCTCACTTTCCTGTTCGCTGGCAACGAGACGTTGTCAACGGCAATGTCCTTCACCTTGTTCTGTCTGACCGCTAACGCGGACTGTCTCGCTAAGGCTCAAGCTGAGGTGGACGCCAAACTGGGGAAGGTTAGCTCAGGGGACATCTCAAAATACCCATCGCTCTATCCGATTCGAGTCTGATTGTTGTCACTCTTAACCCTTTCGCTGCCACACTTACACAATTAATTTTCATGAATTACACCTGTAGTCACATTATCAAGCGTGTTCAAAATTCGGTTGTTTGCGTGTCTGTAAAATTTGTACAGCTCTCTAGAGGCAGGATAAGTTTCTCTTCCTCGTCAACACCATGAAATCTGAAGCGATGCTCTCTGTGAGTGACCCAAACTGTGTGTGGCAGTGAAAGGGTTAAATGGGCTAATTCCAGTCTTTGCTAAGCATACTTATGTTTTGGAACAGTTTCGCTCGTGAGTGCGCCTGTACGCTCGAAATACTGTATCTTTGATCATTAGTACAGCTCTTAACGCGATACAGTGTTGTGTACACTTCGCCCGAGCGGCCGAACATTCCAATTGTTTGCCACATCAGAACTATGTCGACTGATGCTCTCTCTCTCTCTCTCTCTCTCTCTCTCTCTCTCCGGCTAAAATACTAGCGTTGTCTTTGTTTTTGTCTGTAGAAATCGGTGACATATGAGACTGCCATGGAGCTGACTTACCTGGACATGTGTATGAACGAGGCTATGAGGATGTACCCACCTGGATTCATGTATTATTATTGTTATTGGTAGTAGTATTGGTAATATTAGTATTAGTATTCGGTTTGTCAATGCAGCACTATCGTATTTATAAGCCAATAATAATGTGCATACCCTAATTGTTGTGGGCCTCTGGCCTAAACACGTTGCTTTCGAATCCCAGCTGGGGCCAAATATTTGTACTGGCCTTTTTCTCGCCCCCCCCCCCCCCTCTTTGACAGTGTACACTTTTGCGGGGACCCAGGCCGAACGGCATGAAGGCGGGTAGCACGTGCCTCGGGAGTGTGTCTGCAAAGACAGCACGGGAAATCGTTAGATGTGAAAGCGTGTTTCAGTGTGCAATTATGATCTTTGACGTTGCCTCTGTGTGTGTGTGTGTGTGTGTGTGTGTGTGTGTGTGTGTGTGTGTGTGTGTGTGTGTTGGATTGAGCCTTCCTTTAGTGTAGTGTAGCTGTTCTTTATAGTTATGTAGTAGATGTAGCAACGGCAAGTTCGAAAATTGACCTTTGTGTTAAAGCTTTAACCGTTGATAAATAAAGAATCATTGTCATTGTTATTGTTATTGTCATTTGATATCACCCTTCCGTGGTGGAAAAGAACGTTAAAATGATAAACACCCCACCCTACCTACAATCGATACTGTATTGGCAATGTGTGCATACCCTAATTGTCTTGAGTTTCACTTACTTGCATGTCGTTTTACTTTTAGCCTCGACCGAGAGGCCCTCGAAGACACGGAAATTGACGGATATCACGTTGCCAAGGGAACGCGCATAGTGATCCCCGTCATCAGTATCCATAGAGACCCGGCTATCTGGCCTGACCCCATGACCTTCGACCCGGAGAGGTCAGTCATGAGATATTCACACTTTTTTTTTTTTTTTTTTTGTTCTTCTTGTCGTTGTGGGTTTAGTTCTTGTTGTTGTTTGTTTGTTTGTTTGTTTTGGGGGGATGTTTTGCGGGGCCTTTCATTTTTTGTTGGTTTTTGTTGTTGTTGTTGTTTGGTTGGTTGTTTTTTGTTTTGTTTCTTTTTGTGTTGGGGGGGGGGGGATATGGGGGGAGGGGCTGTTTTGTTTTGCTGTTGTTGCTGTCGTTGCTGTTGACTGTTTCAAGAATTTGAAAAGTTCTGCAGAAATTTATGTTCGCTTTCAGAGCTAACGATTTCCCGTGCTGTCTTTGCAGACACACCCCCGAGGCACGTGCTACCCGCCACCCCTACGCCTTCATGCCGTTCGGCCTGGGTCCCCGCAACTGTATCGGCATGAGGCTGGCACAGCTGGAGATCCGTATGGCCATCGCTACCATCCTGCAGCACTTCACACCCGTCCTCTGTGACAAGTCCGTGGTCAGTATTTGGGCTAAAGGCCGAATATCACACTCATATGTTACAGTCTCTTTTTGGATTTTCTGAAACCGAGCAAGGGCATCTCAAGAAGTGTATCAAGAGATTTCGTATGTTACTGCATGTTTAGAGTATTATTTTTGTATACTCCACTAACACTATCAGCAGACCACGCAATAAATAACCGTAATTCCGGTCGACCACGCATGGGATAAAGCCAAGTTTCGTGACTTCCTTCAAGCAAACGCGCAAAGAGAAGTACAGTGCATGTAAAACGAGTTCTTCTTCTTCTTCATCTACTTCGTTATCTTCTCTTTTCCTTCTTCTTTCGCTGTCTTCGTCTTTGTTTTCTCCTTCTTCTTTATTCTTTCATCATTGTTTCTCATGTTGTTCTGTTTCCTTTTTCATCAGTATCCACCCAAGCTGAAGAAATTCAAGTTTGAGTCTGAGGACGGACTGTGGGTGAAGTTTCAAGCACGCGCCTAGATGACGTCAACGGCATTGTCAGTGTGACGACATTTGACACGTCATAAAGAGACCGTATCATGTTCACCAAAACCACTGCGTTACCAGTTATCATAGTAGTGTTAGAATTTCAGCCACTCCAGGTTTTTCATCTGGCTTCGCCGAGCCCACAAACATTAAAAAAATAAACGTAGTTTTATTTATGGACACTTAATTGGCTGAGCTTACCCTTCGCACCACGTGATTATTCGTGTCCAGTGTGGCTGAGAATGCGCGTGATTCACGTAAGCGTGCGGGTTGGATTCATTTCGTGGCGCTCTGAGGTTTGAGAAATTTGGTGAAGCGTGTACTCAATACACAGTTGTAGATTTGAAGTGATACTGAGGGTTAGGGGATGATGGAAATTCCACTGAGGAGGCTGTAACTATGTTTATGAACAAAAGTGATGATGATGATGATGATGAAACTTTATTTCCCAACGATTAAAGTTTTGACAGAGATGAACGTCAATTTTACAAACTTGCCGTTGCTACACACTACTAAAACACATCTAGCAAAGAAAATTTAAACATTGAGATCAAATATTTACAGGTGACTCTCTCTCTCTCTCTCTCTCTCTCTCTCTCTCTCTCTCTCACGATGGCAATGAATCCTAGAGAAAAGCTCCTGCGAAAGAGAGACTAGTTTTAAACAAATCTATGCGAGGTAGGGTTAGGGGAAGAGTGTTATTCCTCGAAGTCCTCACACGCGTTTGGTCCAATCCAACAAGAGATGCTAAATAAAGTGATGTTCCACTAGGACATTGAGACCTGTTTGACAACGTGTATTGTTCATATGATTATGTTTATTACTCTTTAATATATTCATAGCTTGTGGGTGGTGGTTTGCTGAACCAGACTTGAATGTGGAATTAAATAATTTGAATTGAATGAATGAATGAATGAATGAATGAATGAATGAATGAATGAATGAATGAATGAATTTATTGTGTTGGGCCTCCAGCCCGTTCAAAAGGGAAGCACGCAAAGATACATGCGAGAATTACAACACATGTATCAATATACACATGTGGGAAACACATGGAAACATGGATTGTGTTACAAACCACAGTCATCATCTACCGAAGATTGTCTCAAATGAAGTGCATGGTATATGTACATAGCTGTCTTTCCCACAACTACTTCGTTTTGATTGTCTGATAATTACTTCATAAATTGTGTTATCGGGAACCGGGGGGGGGGGGGGGGGGGGGGGGGTCGGAGAGGAGGGGGAAGGGGAGCAGACAAACAATTCGGCAATCGACTGTCTTGTGCGTGTAGCTGACATCGTTGGTTTTGCTGTGATTTAGCATTGAACAAAGGTTGTTTGCAAGTGTTCAAAGTATTTTCAGGCAGATCACAAGACACAGTTCGGTGTAACACTTTGAATGTACTCCCCCAGTGTAGGGTCGGGTCAGTGCAGCTTGAGGCTGGAAGTGCCCCGGATCTAAGAAGCTGGAGGCTAGAAGTGTTCTGGGTCAAAGCACCTCGAGGCTAGAAGTGCCCCGGGCCAATACAGCTTTAGGCTAGAAATGCCAGGGTGTCAAAGGAGCTTGGGAGTGCATCTGGCGTGTTACACCGGTTGATACATGTGCCCGTGTGAATACACGTGCCGGTGTGAATACACGTGCCGGTGAGATGAGAAATAATTTGCTAGTCAGTGACTCTGATGTTTCAAAGATCTACCTGTAATATTGTTGTTATTGTTATCATTGTTGTTTTCGGTTGGTTTGGTTTGGTTTGGGTATGTTAAACTCAAAACAACCAGTTTCACTGTTGGACCGGTGGCTGTGTTCTGCATTGTGTGAATGTTGCTGCTCTCGCGTACAAATAAAACCAAAACAAAACAAAACCAAAAAACCCAACAGTTTTGGTCTGACGATTGCACACAATCACGTGAAAAAAGGGAAAAAGAATTACAGCGAAAACAGCCTTCGTGGTTGTTGTGTGACTTTGACCTTTAGAAAGGGCCATAATTATAAAAGGTTGTCCGGAAATGCATTTTATGTCACTTGGTAAAAGGCTCAAGCGACTTGTGTTTGACGAACACTTAGGCCCTATCACCGCGGAAACGTTTGTCCACCTATCTCTGTGTCAGACGCGACACATCTCTCTCTCACTCTCTATCTCTCTCTCTCTCTCTGAGACACACGCGCACGCACGCACACACACACACACACACACACACACACACACACACACACACACATCTTTTACTGAGTTATCTCGCCAGTTTGCCGTCACCCAGTGACAGGGCAAGTACTAGATCTGTTGGAGTGAGACGTGTACCCATACGTGTACTGATACATGTACCTACACAGTGTACCCAACGCCACTAACCGCTAGGCCAAATCACGTCACACGTGTAAATTAAGCAACCGAGTACCATTGACATCGAATCTGTCTACCGCCCATCAGTCACTAAACATACGTAAAATATATTTGTGATTGCATCAGATTACATCTAGCGGCTACACTGACGTCACAAGGAAGACCTGTCAGCGAATTCCTGCCTTGATTGGGCGCTTTATCTGAGCATTTCCGGGAGAAACAGACGTGTGAGTTCGCAGTTTTCCGACTGTCGTTCATTCAGCCATTTTGAATGCCTGTTGTATTAGCGCATCGCGAAATAGATTCTGACTGCTCTTAGTAGCGTTCGATCGGCCGTTCTGTGTGTGTGCCTCAAGCATAGGAATTTGTGATGAAGCAGGAACGAGTACACACTGAACTCCTCCGTAAAATGGCAGTGCACATTATAGACACAAACAGACAGTGAGCCTGAGACGGTGGTGTAAGTAGGTAGGCCTACTAGGTAGACTGCCGGGTTATCGATCGATTGAGAAACAGACGGGCAGAACGTAAGTGATTCAGGTAGATGGCTGGACAGACAGACAGACAGACGGGTGTGTAGGTTCCAAGGTAGGTATTGACAGGCGCGTAGGAAGATGCTGAGAGGAAGGGGGGCCCACTAAGTCGGGTGAGCGATACCAGAGAGACTATATTAATGTAAGGTAATGTAGTCTCTCTGGCCATACGGCCGGGGTGAAGAAGGGGGCGGGGTGTGTGTGTGTGTGTGTGTGTGTGTGTGTGTGTGTGTGTGTGTGTGTGTGTGTGTGTGTGTGTGTGTGTTGACTGCCAAGGATTGTGTCCTGCGACAGCAGCGCAGGGGGGGGGGGGGGGGGGGGGCACCACTGGTGGGCCCCCTCTCCTCTTATCAAAAGCAAGGGGGGCCCAAAGATATTCGGGCCACCCTTCCAAACATCGAACGGGGGCCTGGGCCCCCAGGGCCCCCGTGGTTCCTACGCCTTTGAGATGGATAGACTGACAGAGAGAGAGTTACTGAGGTAGGTAGGTCGGTAAGTAGACAGGCAGACAGACAGGTAGTTAGAAACTGAGGTAGGTAGGTAGATTCTAGTAGCCAGGCAGACCGTCAGAAAAACGGACAGGTAATGGTGTAGTTACTGAGATAGAGAGCTAGAAAGACAGATAGATACTAGTAGAGAGGTACTGACATAGATAGATAGATAGATAGATAGATAGATAGATAGATAGATAGATAGATAGATGGGTGACATACATCACACACACACACACACACACACACACACACACACACACACACACACACACACACACGCACGCACGCACACACACACACACGCACACACACACACACACACACACACCGGCTGTACCACTGACTGACACCTGTGCCGTGTCAGCTTAGCAAAGCCTTTGCTGTTCAGCTGAGGTTATCGGCGAGCAACTGCAGTGAAGCCTTGACCGTACCTGAAAACGAGTCGAGCCAGCCGCATTATCTGTTTGCCATGGGCTAGAATAAACAGACATGCCGGCTCAAGAGCACCCCGTCATGTATTGCGACATCACGCCGCAATTCTCAGCTGTACAGGCGTATATCTCCGACGCACAGTATAAAGCCTCGTGCATCATTTCGTGCAGTCAGCTGGGTACTGAAACACAGTCATTTCATTTACTGCATTAGGTAAGAAGACAAATATGTGAGATGACTACATACAGTCACTGAGTGTAGTGCTGAAAATGTTCACTGCCATTGACGCAATGAAGCTGACATGTGTGCAGTTACTATTACATTATTATTGCGTGTGTAACTACAATTATCTTGTTCTGCAAGTAATATGTTTTTAATGATTTGTTTTGCTGTATTTTTGTGTATTTTATCAATTTTATTAATTACGTTTATCTTATTTTAAGATCCCTCCATAATCTGAACGGGGTGAAAGGAATAAACCCTTTCAAATCTTGAATATTGAATCAAAACTATTTGCCACTCTACAGAAACCATTTTAAACGCAGTAATTCTGTGACTTTTGTTGAATATCTTGGTTTTGTTTAACAGGTCTGTGTGGTAAGCTGCAGTCGGGCATAGTAGTGTTGCGTGACACAAGGGTCGTGACATGGCGCTGGACGTGACATCCTGTCTGTCTGTGACCGGTGTCCTCACAGTTTGCACGGTTACTCTTCTGAGCATATGGATCTGGTAACTCTCTCTCTCTCTCTCTCTCTCTCTCTCTGTGCGACACTGCCTTACACGCCATATGCGACACTGCTACACGCCATGTACGACACTGCTACACGCTATATACGACACTACTACACTGACGCCATGCACGATACTGCACACGCCATGCACGACACTGCTACACGCCATATGCGACACTGCTACACGCCATGTACGACACTGCTACACGCCATATCCGGCGACACTGCTATGCGCCATGTTTGACACTGCGACACGCTACATACGACACTGCTACACGTCATGTACGACACTGCTACACGTCATGTACGACACTACTACACGTCATGTATGACACTGCTACACGTCATGTACGACACTGCTACACGTCAAGTACGACACTGCTACACGCCATACACGACACTGCTACCCCCGCCCCCACTCCACGACACTGACCAACTTGACATACAACACATTTTTACACAGACTGAAACAATTCACCTGCAGGTTCTAATGATTGTGTCTCTATTTTCAGGAAAGCGTTTCGGAAAGCTTCAATGTTCCAGAGACAGGGTATTCCTGGTCCTCCAGCTTTGCCTTTTCTTCTGCAGAATCACACTCTCATGAAGGAGGTAACTTGTGCTATCAGTGTGTGTGTGGGGGTGGGGTGGGGTGGGTGGGAGGCAGATACCATAGGCTATCGTGCTTACATTATTAATTTTTGATGTGTGTGTGTGTGTGTGTGTGTGTGTGTGTGTGTGTGTGTGTGTGTGTGTGTGTGTGTGTGTGTGTGTGTGTGTGAGAGAGAGAGAGAGAGAGAGAGAGAGAGAGAGACAGACAGACAGACAGACAGGTACACAGGCAGCGAGTGTTTCCTGTTGCAACCACATTTGCGAAATCTGCATGTTGATAGTAAATTATTTCCCATTTAAAGTTGTATCCAGGAGTATACGGACACTGCAGCGTGCTCTGTGTGTTTACTTTGTTTTAGGGTCTGACGTCCACATTCCTCAAGTGGTCAAAACAATATCCGAAGATATATGGGTAATCTCTCTCTCTCTCTCTCTCTCTCTCTCTCAGTCTCTCTCTTTGGAGTTTAAGTGCTGTATTGTTGGACTGTCTCTGTGTTTTTTCCATTACCTTGTGTGTGTGTGTGTGTGTGTGTGTGTGTGTGTGTGTGTGTGTGTGTGTGTGCAGAAGTTAGTGATTACAAGTCTCTTTACAGGTGTTTTATTTTCGGTACCCCTACACTATTCGTGTCTGACCTTGACCTAGTGAGAGATCTGATGATCAAGAAATTTCATCTTTTCCCTAACAGGGTGGTGAGTGTTTATCTTTTATGATGTTGTGTTGTGTTGTGTTGTGTTGTGTTGTGTTGTGTTGTGTTGTGTTGTGTTGCGTGGTGTTGATGCTTTGGTTTCTGTTGTGTTTGTCTTTTTGGTTTGGTTTGTGTTTTGTCTCCTGTAGTTGTTTTAGTTCTTGTTGTGGTGAATGTTGTTTTGCTTGCTTGTTGTTGTTGCCGTCGTATCTTCTTTACGCGCTTCTCTTTTTTATCTTTTTTATCTTTTTTATTTGGGAGGCGGGGGCAGTTGTTTTTGTTTTTATTTGTATTTGGTTGATGTTGCATATTCTAGTTTGTGTGTGGAGGTGACGAGGCGTTAAGCCTTAAAATACTCACTCACTCACTTGTGTGTGGAGAGGGGAGGGGGGGGGGGTAGGGTTGACGTAAAGTCCTCGAAGCGTACTTTGTTTTCAATCTTACACGTTGCTTATTTGTTCGTTCGATTGTTTGCATGGTTGTATGTATGTTATTTTAGTTTGCTTTTTATTTATTTTATTTATTTATTTATTTATTTTTTAGAACACTAATGTACTCAACTACAAGCCCTGGAGTGAGAACCTCGTAATGCTAAGAGACGACCAGTGGAAACATGTCCGCAGTCAACTGTCGCCTACGTTCAGCTCCGGGAAACTTAAGAGGGTATGGTGTCCCGCACCAGTCAAATTTTTCTATATATACGTTATAGAAATTTAAAAAAAAAAAAAAAAAAAAAGATATCACAGGTGCCTCCGGGAACCAGTTCACTCCTACTTTCACGTTTACTAGTCTGTGCAGAAACCAGAATAATGCAGGGGTGCAAGTTGTTCCGGCGTACTCAGGAATTCCAGCTTGGAAAGATTGTGAAAGTCAGTGCTCCGGCTTGGCAGAATTCTTAAACGGTGGTTTCCGGTTTGGGGAAATGTGTGGATGGATTTTGATTAGAAGTTTTATTGTAAAAGTCTGTTGAACTGCTGTAAGCCATCAAAGTAGAACTGTGTACATATCCCATATTATTATCATTTCCGTGCTTTTCAAACTTTACATTAATTTCTACAGTATACTGAGTTCCGAAGCCGTGTAAAATTTAGTGTCAGGTTTACCTCTTTCCCAAAAATAGTTTCACGGTTTTAGTTCACATTACGTCCACGTGGACAGGCTGTTGCCACCACCACTCACAGTCATGTTTGATATGTTCTTTTTTCTTTTCTTTCCTTTTCCTGCTTTTTTTTTTTTTAACGTCTTTACATTTCATTTACATTTTTTTCATGCCAATTTCTCCTCCATGATTTTTGTAAACTGGTTCAGATGAGCACGTACATAAGTTTTTACTTGTTGTGCTCTCTTACAATGTAATGCTATTTACTCCTTGACGGTGATCCATCAATGAATAAATCAAAATGTTTAAACCAAACAGCTGCGCTTATGAGTGCACTGTTATCTTCGAAATAGTCTTTGTTAATGATAGATAGAGCTCTGAATGTAATTCACTGGCGTCTGCTGGCTTTGCGAACGAGAATCACAACGGCTCGAAGCTCTTCCAATCAATACTCCTCACTTTGTGTTCAGGCTTCTGTTGGTTCTTCGCTAAATGTGCATTTGTCAAAGGCAGTAAGTGGTACTATGCTAAGATGCCACATTTTACTATTTCAGATGACAGTTGCGATACAGAGAGTAGTGAAGAACCTACACAATCACGTCAAGAGTAAGGCGGAGACGGGAGAGGAGGTGGAGCTTAAGGCGTAAGTGAAGGCATCTTGAAGTCCTGTTATCAACTAATAACACTACTATTAGTGCAGATATCATAAAACCGCTAGTTGTGCCTGTGGAGCCGCGATCGAGTCCGCTGAACACTTCCTCCTAGAATGTCCCATGTATACAGATGCTCGAAACGCAACAATCGACAACCTTGCCTGTCAGTATAAACATATAGATCTACTTCTCCACGGCAACACAGACTTTCCATTGTCAGTTAACGTACATATTTTTCACACAGTTCTAGAGTTTATCACACTTTCGGCACGTTTTTCTTAGCCCCATAAATAAATATACTAGTACGTACTATCATCGACTGTAGCAGCTGACCGCCGTTGATAGGAAAATGCTCATTGACAAACTGAGACCTCTCTCTCTCTCTCTCTCTCTCTCTCACACACACAATTCGTATACCGCCATTGCATATGTTGCTTAAATTGAATTTTTATTGAGCATGTCATAAGCATGTCTTGTTTATGCTCAAACTGTGTTTCTGTAATTTCATCTGTGCAACAAAATAAATCAGTTTAAACCAGATATCATAAAAATAACACAAGCCTACCTGTTTGCTACACAACTCGCAGTACTATTATGAGTACAGATACTGTGTAGGCGTATAACTATAATAGGTCTGTAGATTAAAATCTGGAAAACGGTGAGTTTTATCGAGCCTTCGGGTGGGTGGGTGGGTGTTTTGGGGGTTAACGTCCTTTTCCACCACATACGGGTGATATCAAAGACGGGGCAACGATGAAAAAGCCAGCACAAATATTTGGCTCCAGCCGGGATACGAACTCATGACCCGAGCATTAGAAGTCCAACGCTCTACCATTCGGCCACCCCCGGCTCCCTTTATCGAGCCTTCGATATAACAGATATGAGTGAAGATTTTTACTGTTGACATCCTGTTTTTCTTCTTTCTATCTGAATCGATGACAGGGGACCCTCGATTTGTTTGACGGAGTTGCCGTGTAATGGCAAAACACACTATAAATCCATGACGTCATTTTGTGGGAAGAGACCATTACGTAAATGTCTTATTTCGAAATCACGCCTTTTACCATCAAATGACATCATGGACTTAGTGTGTTGTGCCACTGCATGACAGAAAGAATCAGATGGGTTGCCATGGAGAATCAGGGGGCGTGGCTACGGGTGTGCTACATGTTACGTAATTATAATTTTGAGTGTAGACATTGAATGTAGCCATTATATCTGTAAAGTGTAGATATTATATAAGTGTGTGTGTGTGTGTGTGTGTGTGTGTGTGTGTGTGTGTGTGTGTGTGTGTGTCAGTGTGTGTGTGTGTGTGTGTGTGTGTGTGTGTGTCAGTGTGTGTGTGTGTGTGTGTGTGTGTGTGTGTGTGTGTGTGTGTGCAGGCTTTGTCGTAACTATGCTATTGACGTCATTGGTGGTGTTGCGTTCGGCTTGCAAGTGGACTGTCTGAATGACCCGAACGACCCATTTAAAAAATATGGTACTGTCCTGGTCGGTGGCAGATCCTTCATTCTCGGCATCCTTGGTAAGTAGCGTTGGGTGGGGGTTTTAGTGTTTAACGTCCTTTTCCACCACGAATGGGTGACATGAAAGACATGAAAGACGGGGGCATCAAGAAAAAGACCAGCACAAATGTTTGGCCCAGGGCGGGATTCGAACTCACGACCGAGCACTGCGAGTCCGACGCACGACAATGGTTGCTGTTGTTGTTGTTAAGTTTTGAAGTGTGTGTGTGTGTGTGTGTGTGTGTGTGTGTGTGTGTGTGTGTGTGTGTGTGTGTGTGTGTGTGTGTGTGTGTGTGTGTGTGTTGTGGAGGGTGGGGAGGGGAGGGGGTCCTTTATTGCTCCCCAGTACGCAATAACCTTTGGGTTGCCTCATTTCTCAGGTCGGGCTATCTTACCGGGTATTCACAAAACCTTATTACACAGTGACTGCAATGCCTAAATGGTTCCTAAAACAAGCCTTGCTGTCTTTGCTGCTGTTCCAGTGATGTTCCCGGCTCTTATACCGGTACTCAGAAAGTTCGGGATCACCTTCCCACCTCAGTCAGCCACCAAGTTCTTCACGGGTGTCCTGGAATCGGCGCTGAAGGAGAGACGTATAGAGACAGAGGTGAACTTTGAAAGCCATTTGACATGGGTGGTGGTGTAATAGGCAGCGCGTCGCTATACTGAACGGCCGTCACCCCTGTCACGGCGATTAAGCATGGGTTCGAGCGCAGGTCGAGCTGTTGATATGTGATACCGGTTTTTCCTGGCTACCGGGCTGCTCATCGGGGATTCTGTGCGGGTTATCCGGCTCTTCCCCCACCCACTTCCCCACCCAGCGAAATTAAAAAATAATATAGGAATTGGGTGGCGCTGCACCGCAGCGACGCACGTCCCTCCCGGGGGAAGCAGCCCGAATTTCCCGAAATTTCTTGAAAGAATACTATGCTTTACATAAGCCAAAACTATATTGTGCTCGTGACTGCGTCTTAACGCTCAGAATAGGTAGTTAGTTAGTTAGTTAGTTAGTTAGGGCTTAACGCCTTTACGCTCAGAATAGTTCATCTTAATAATTAGTAGAGTTCTCAATGAAATACACTGCCGTCTACAGGCTGTGGGCAAAGGACACAAATACACAGGGCCTCAAAATGCCTATAAATTATATTCCCTATGAGCCTCAGGCATCATAGTCACCCCTAAAAATGCTTCGATCTAGAAACTGTTACTACCATGAACAGACCATTCAAAGGCACGTACCTGATAGGGGTTTAAAAATTTGAATGTTTCCTTTCCGCTCAGGCCACATTGGAGTAATGGACGTCTACTTTTTGTTTAGGCCAGAAAGGCAGTTCACATAAATCCGCTTGCCTCACTTGTGTCCGACCTCTGTGCAAAAGGTCCCAGTTTCACTGGCAGCTTGCCTCTTTTTTTGGCCGCCTGGCATGCACATTGACCTACTTGACACAAAAATCACGAACTCCAAGCTTTTTCATGACAACAAAAAATCACTACAGACTAGCACACTTGCCAAGCAGTGTACCTCAAATTAACACCAGACATGACCCCACGGTCAATTTGTGTCCGTACGGCTGTGCGAATCCCCCCCCCCCCCCAAAAAAAAAATAATAATAATAATAATAAAAAAATTACTCAGCGGTTGCCCGTAACACTTCCTGACTCCTCGATGTCCCTTTTGAAAGACATATGCAAAAAATTCCTCTAGAAATACAACGACTTCCTGCAACTGCTGGTGGAGGCGGAGAGAGAGGGCGAGGCCCAGGGTCCAGTGGACGCCGAGATTGACCACGGTGATCAGCTGACCACTTCCAAACAGTGGACACGGAAAGGTTAGTAACTTGTATTGTTAGCACCTAAAGGGCAGTAACCAGTTTAAACACAGTGTAACGTGCCTAAAGGAAGAGGATGAAATTGAATGCGTTTGGAAAGTTAGTTCCCCGAGCAGTGGGATTGTGTGTGTGTGTGTGTGTGTGTGTGTGTGTGTGTGTGTGTGTGTGTGTGTGTGTGTGTGTGTGTGTGTGTGAGTGCGCGCGCGGACCGTAGACCTCTTATTAAAGATTTGCACACTATAGCAATCTCGCAACTTCACCCAGAATTGCAATTGTGTATGTGTTCGCCTGTGCTTGATTATATGCGGGGTGCCCCTTTGCAGAATCGACAGACAGGGTGAGTGGGTGGGTGTTTGGAGGATTAACGTCCTTTTCCACCACATACGGGCGATATCAAAGACGGGGCAACGATGAAAAAGCCAACACAAATAATTTGGCCCCAGCCGGGATACGAACTCACGACCCGAGCATTAGAAGTCCAACGCTCTACCATTCGATCACCCCGGCTCCCCTTTTGACAGACAGCAAGCCGAGTAATCAGCGTGTAAATTAATCCAGGTGTTAACACGCCAAACTGGATTGTTCAGGTCTCACAACGGATGAGATGTACGCCAACACCCTTATTTTTCCTGATGGCTGGCAACGAAACGTATCCACGGTGATGTCCTTCACCTTGTTCGATCTGGCTGGCAACCCGGACTGTCTCGCTAAAGCTCAAGCTGAAGTGGACGCCAAACTCGGGAAGGTTGCAAACGTGAACACGTTTAAAAGTTACGGAGTGGCAGCGAAAGACGTATTCATTGAAAGCATTATAACAAGGGTATTTGTCTGCACAAGGGGATTTGGTCTAGCCGTTTATGTATCCGACTTCGGATCCTGACCCGCCCTATTCGAATCCCTGGTGGGCAGGAATTTGGATGGATTTTTCCTTTCCAATCGAGTCAAAATCACGTGCAGACTTGCCTGTCCCGCCCTCGAGCACACACGCACGCATAAATACCAAGTGTAACAAAAAATACTGCTGTATTAGGGGAACAGCAGGACGCAGGTTTGTACATATAATAGCGCATAGCTACAGCAGGCTTTCACTGCTTCATCCTCCAGTCTCCCCGTTCGGCGCCATGAGCATTTCAGATGGCATGGATATGTGCGCCCAGGAAAAGTCTACCATACCATACCATAATAGAAACAGATCTCCCATTCTTATTACTCGCAAATGCAATTTTTCGTGGATAACTGCATTAAACCTTTTATTTTCTGCAAAGACAGACGGCCATTGGCATGACAGTTAAATATATTCAGATTGCTTTGGAAATGTTCTGCCCATAGAATTTGAGAGTAAATGCGATTCTGAATTTCGAAACTTCCATTGCTGAGCTGACCCTCCGCACTACGTCATCGTAATATGTTTATGTCCGATGTGTGAGAGAATGCGCTTGATTTAAGTGAGCGTGCATGTTGCATTCAGTTTGCGGCGCTTTGAGCCAGTTGCAGAAACTGGGAAAAGCGCCTACCCAATCTGATGATGATGATGATGATATGATGATGATGATGATTCATCAAACTAAAAATAGTAAACTTGCCGTTTCACGTGCTTGTGTGTGTAGAGACAGGTGACCTACGAGACAGCGATGGAGCTGGCCTACTTGGACATGTGTATGAATGAGTCAATGAGACTGTACCCTCCAGGATTCATGTAAGTAAGCTTTTTATCATTGACTGAACAATTTTCCGTCATTGTGATGCACATCTCAGTATACCGCACTAGGCATGTTTAGTAGGACTTCGTTAGGAGGACTTCACTGAGTAGCGTAACCCATTTACATGTAAATTAGGTACGTTAGGGGTACCGTTAGCCGATCGCAGCGCGTTAGCCGCTGGCGGCCTCTGCCGATCGAGCCTGAATTACATGTAAATGGGAGACGTTGCTCAGCGAAGTCCCAGTTACGAAGTCCTACTAAATTTGCCTCGTTTTGGTGATGAGTAGCGTTGTGCTGTCTTGCTTTTAAGGATGGAGGTTACCCTTGGATTAAAATAATGAGCACTGCTTGAAGTTAGGTTTAGAGAAATATGTATACGATGCTCATGCTCAAGACAGAAAAAAAAACATTTAGATGATCTCATGTATTTTTAAAGTATACCGAGTATTTATTGTGCATTTGAAAGCATAATGCAAGCTGAAATTGCCATTTTGTAGTGACCTTCAACTTGACCTTAGAGTTTGATGCAAGGCCATAACGCTAAAACACTGATGCTTCGTTGGTTTTTTTTGTTGTTGTTGTTGTTGTTGTTGTTGTTGTTTTTTAAATACTGCTGTGTATTTAGCATTGACCGAAAGACATCCGAGGACGCGACATACTCATTCATTCACTGACACATTCACTCACTCAACCAATCAGTCAGTTAACCATTCTCTCACTCACTCACGCAATCAATCAACTGATCACTCACTCACTCACTCACTCACTCACTCAATTAATTATTCACTCACTCACTGATTCATTCACACACTCACTTACTCACTCGCATACGTATCATTTCAGCCTTGACCGAGAGGCCGAAGAAGACATGGAGTTTGCCGGATATCACGTTGCCAAGGGAATGCGAATGGGTATTCCCGTCCTCAGTATCCATAGAGACCCGGCCATCTGGCCTGACCCCATGAAGTTCGACCCGGAGAGGTCAGTCAATGACATATTCATTTTCAAGGCTGTAACAATTAACCCAGGATGAAATTAAAAAAAAAAAAACACCACGGGTCACACTATTGATGGCAATAATTTTAACACACACACACACACACACACACACACACACACACACACACACACACACACACACACACACAACTTTTGGGGCAGTCGTTTTTGTCTTGTTTTTATGGTTTCCTTTGGGTTTTGGGTTTTTTTGCTGTTTTTTGTTTGTTTGTTGTTTTTATTGCTGTCGTTGGTAGTGGGAATTTGTCTTTGTTGTTTGTTTACTGGCTGTTGTTTGTTTGCTGTTGTGGGAAATGTTTGTTTACTGTTTTGATTTTGTTGTTATTGTTGTTGTAGTAGTTGTTGTTTTTGTTTCATTGTTTTTTGTTGTGTGTGTGTGTTGTGTGTGTGTGTGTGTGTGTGTGTGTGTGTGTGGTGTGTGTGTGTGTGTGTTTCGTTAGTGTTGGCGGAGGTGCATTGTGGTGTTCGTTTGGTATTTTTTTATTTTTTTTTTATTTTTTTTTGGGGGGGGTCTTTTTTTCTGTTGTCGTTTGGAAGTTTTTCCAGGCTATTTGAAATAATATTGAACTATTTCTTTCTGACTTAACATTTTGTGACGCCTCTTTTCGTGTCAAGGCTGAACTACCCTACCTTTCTCCCCTGTTCCGCAGACACACCCCCGAGGCACGTGCTACCCGCCACCCGTTCGCCTTCTTGCCGTTCGGCATGGGTCCCCGCAACTGTATCGGCATGAGGCTGGCACAGCTGGAGATCCGTATGGCCATCGCTACCATCCTGCAGCACTTCACACCCGTCCTCTGTGACAAGTCCGTGGTCAGTATTATGTCTAGAAAGCCGTGAGTTACACGTGGACTCCGGTGTGGCCCGAACTTGAGGTCATCTTCTTTAAAAAAAAAAAAATGTAAAAAGGCACACGCGCCATGCATTTGACAAGTATTTGAAGCCTCTCTGGCTCCACCGGAACGCTGGCAGAGGTATGTTTTTATTCAAAAGTTAATTAGTTATTGTGTTAATGATTTTTAAATGTAAAATGTTCAATATGGATTTAGTTCCTGTGGCTATCCTACAAAAATGAGATCTCTTTTTCAGAAAAGACTAACTATTTTGCGTTCTTTTCTCACCGCTATACCCATGCATCCAAAGTACATAAATAGAAAGTGATGTTTGTTCTTTTCTTCCCAGTACCCACCCAAGCTGCAGAAACTCAAGTTTGAGTCTCAAGATGGACTGTGGGTGAAGTTCCAAGCACGCGCCTAGCTGACGTCAACGGGCTTGTGTTACGATCGTCGTTTGAGCAATCATTATAGAACGATTATAAAAACAAGACTTTTCCTGTATATCACAAGTTGCCTAAACAGTTCTGGCCCTTTAGCTTGAGCACTAACGCCAGATGTCGTCCGTTCTCTCAACTTTCTAATATATGCATGACCTCCAGGGCGCTCATGCAGCTGGGTCAAACGTAAAAATAGCACAAGGTAGTCACATTAGAAAGCGTTTGAATTCCGCCAAGCGCTGTGCGATGCCTGTGTATCACGTGAAGTGTCCTTTATCTGACCTAATACATTCAAGTCAAGGGCAAATATTCAACGATCAAACAAGTTGCCTATAGAGTTCTGACCCCTGACTTGACGCTTCCGGGCTAAAATTAACTCGGTTCCACAGCTCACTAATTGGAACCTGTTGTCACAAGCTAATGGCGGAGGCCCTCCAGGCAAAACACATCAACACATTGCATACTGCCCAACGGGATTCCCCGTTCGTTCGATTCTCTTCCCATCCCATCATTTTTTGCTTGGTTGATAATGCAAGATGCAAATCGAACGCAAGCTTGCTTTCTGTTTTTATTGTCAAGTGCTTATGTGAAAATCTGATGATACTTTTATCGAGTTTCTATAGTCTTTTTCGGCAGGGGATTGGGTGCCTGCTGCACTTACTTTGTGGAAATAGGATTAAACGTGCTTGGGGGGAGAGGGGGGGGGTCAGTTCCGCCAGTATTCCTATCATATCGAACTGACGGCTGTGTGCAAATTCGTAACACATTCGGTATAATAAAACTTGATTGAAGAAGACTTAACTTGACGCCAACAACTCTGTGTGTGTGTGTGTGGTGTGTGTGTGTGTGTGTGTGTGTGTGTGTGTGCGCGCGCGTGTGTGTGTGTGCGTCCGTGCGTGTGTGTTTCCATGTGTGTGTGTGTGTGTGTGTAAGAAAGTCAGAGTTTTAGTTGATAACCAAGGTTTTCGTGCTTACATTTTTGGATGACTTTCCAGTGGCCAAGCTCCCAGGATTCGGCGAAAGTTCCAGAAATTGTTAGCGTTTTCTCAGAAACCCTCTTCAACGAAAGCGCCAGACTTGACAAATGTTTGTAAGAACACGTTTATTTGCGGCTTCTCCGAGAGGTTAAAGGTCACATGTAAATCAACGCTTTTTCGGGTTTTTTTTCCCCTTTGTAAGTGGAGCCGGGATATTCGAACGGCAGAGTGTTGGACTGTCAATGTCATGAGTTCGAATCCCGGCTGGGGCCAAATATTTGTGATGGTACTCGATTGCTTTACGCGTGTGACGTGTTTTGGCCTTGTCAGTGGCGTTGGGTACATTGTGTAGGTACACGTATAAGTACACATAATTATGGGTACACGTCTCACTCTAACTTCTGTACTTATACCCTCTGTGTGTGTGTGTGTGTGTGTGTGTTGTGTGTGTGTGTGTGTATGTGTGTGTGTGGTGTGTGTGTGTGTGTGTGGTGGTGAGTGAGGGGGGGGGGGGTGAAGGGGATGGAGGGTCGTGATTGTGTGTGCACCTATTTTCAACCTATCTGTGTGATAACACCGCCATCGACAATAGTGTGTGGTGTGTCTGGGAATGGGTGGGTGGGTCGGTTGGGGGGGGGGGGGATGGGTTGATGGGATGTTGTTTCCATGGCCGATTCAGATTTGTGTATCACAAAACACATAATACTCCAAACACCAGTCGCGTCTGGCACTGCGATAGGTGAAAAAAAAAAAAAAAAGTTTCCGGTAATGGCAGTAGGGCCTAAGTGTTCGTCAAACACAAGGCGCTTGAGCCTTTAACCCAGTGACATAAAATACATTTCCGGACAACCTTCTAAATGGCCTATAGTAAAGGTCAAAGTCACACAAGAACCATGAAGGCGGTTATCGCTGTAATTCTTTCCCCCTTTTTCACGTGATTGTATGCAATTGTGTGAAACGTTTTTTGTTGTTGTTGTTGTTGTTGTTGTTGTTGTTGTTGTTGTTGTTGTACGTGAGAGCAGCAACATTCATACGATGCAGAAAACAGCCACCGGTCCACCACTGAAAGCGCTGAATATTTTATTTCAAATTTTAAAATAAAAACTCTTTCATTATCTGGAAGATACCTTCCTCTGGCTCATTTATAATACATATTAAAGAAAAAAAGCAAACAGCAAAAACCAAAAGCAAAAAAGCAACAAACAAAAAAACAAAAAAAACTGCCAAACAGACAATCAAACAACAAACAAACTGGTTGTTTTGGGTTTAACATCACCCAAACCAAACCAAACCAACCGAAAACAACAATGACAACACCAAACAAAATTAAAGGTACGTAAGACTACTCCAAATCCGCACATATCCTTGAAACATCAGAATCATTGACCTGCAAATTGTTTCTCATCTCTTTTGACCAGTACATGTACCATACGCATTATAAGCCGGTGTAATAAGCCAGGTGCAAGGTCCCAAGCTCATTTGACTCCCTGGCATTTCTAGCCTCATGCTGTATTGACCCGGGGCACTTCCAGCCTCAAGCTGCTTAGACCCGAGACACTACTAGCCTCGAGCTGCTCACATTCGGGGCACTTCCAGCCCCACGCTGCACTGACCCGACCCCACACTGGGGGAATACATTTGAAGTGTTACACCGGTCTGTGTCTTGTGATCGGCCTGAATATACTTTGAACACTTGTAAACAAGTTTTGTTCACTACTAAATCACAGCAAAACCAACGGTGTCAGCTACACGCACAAGACAGTTAAAGGCACAGTCGACTGCTGAATTGTTTCTCTGCTCCCCTTTCCTCTTCCTCACCCCTTCCCCTCGTTCTCGATCAGGCAGTTTATTATAGACTAGTGATCATTAGACAGTCAAAACGAAGCAGTTGCTAAAGAGACAGCTATGTAAAAATACCATGCACTTCATTTGAGACAATCTTCGGTAGATGCCTGTGGTTTGTAACACAATCCATGTTTCCGTGTGTTTCCCTCATGTGTATATTGATACATGTTGTGATTCTCGCATGTATCTATCTCCGCGTGTTTACCTTGTGAACGGGCAGGAGGCCCAACACAATAAATTCATTCATGTTCAGTTCAAATTATTGAATTCCACATGCAGGTCCGGTTCAGCAAACCACTACCTACAAGCTCTGAATATCAAGCAATATACATGATAATCATACGACAATACACATTATCAAACAGGTCTCAATGTCCTAGTGGAACATCACTTCGTTCAGGGACATAGTGACAGTTACAGTTTCCTAAGTGGGTTTTCCTCCATCCCGTAACCCTCAGAGTCACCTCAAATCTACAGAACTGTTTTACAAGTACAGCATAACAAATACATGTATAACTGTGTATTGAGTAAGCGCTTTACCAAATTTCTCGAAACTGAAAGCGCCACTGAATCCAACACCACGCGCTTACGTGAGTCACACGCATTCTCTGACACACTGGACATGAATAATCACGTGGTGCGAAGGGTAAGCTCGGCTAATTAAGTGTTCCTAATTAAAGCTATGTTATTTTTGTGGGCTCGCCGAAGCGAGAACAAAATCCTGGTCTGGTTGAAATTCTAACACTTCTATGATAACTAGTAACGCAGTGGAGCTGGTGAACATGATACCGTCTGTTCATGACGTGTCAAAATTAACTGACAATGCCGTTGACGTCATCAGGCGCGCGCTTGAAACTTCACCCACAGTCCGTCCTCAGACTCAAACTTGAATTTCTGCAGCCTGGGTGGATACTGATATAAACAGGAAACAGAACAATATGAGAAACAATGATGAAAGAACAAAGAAGAAGAAGGCAAGGAGAAGAAGAGGGAGAAGAAGAAGAGGAAATGGAGGAGAAAACAAAAGCGAAGACAGCGAAAGAAGAAGTAAAAGAAGATATAAAGTAGATGATGAAGAGAAAG
>JACVVK020000786.1:0-122548 GCA_018292915.2 Batillaria attramentaria
AAAGATAGCAGCGAGTCCATCGCAAGAACAAAGAAGCCCTGGCCAGTGGGGAACAAACAATTGTGACAGTGATTAACCTTCACTGAAACTGGGACCGCCCCCCCACCCCCTCCCCTATTAGAGGCCACAGTGTTTATCGGTCCCAGCAAATTACAACCGGTCGCTGGGACCGGCAGCTCCAAATTTTTCCAGTATTCTGGTTTTGCAAACGGTATTTTACCGGTAATTACCGGTTAACGCGATCACTGCTTATCATTAATGTTATATAATTACACTGTATATTATATATAGACCATTAAAGTCTCAATACGTTTGTGAGGCATACAACACTGCTGTGAAAAAATTTACATCGAATGCGCTTAGCCTGTGCATCAGAATCAGTCACTTGGGACACAATATAACATCTGAAACCATTGTGGTGACTCGGGTTGGTGTATATTGTTATGGTGTGGTACGGTAGACTTCTCCTCGGCGCACATTATATCCATGCATCTCTGCTGAAATGCTCACGGCGCCGCAGGTTGGAGTACGAAGCAGTGAAAGCCTGCTGCTGCTAAGTGCTACTTTATGTGCAAACCTCCACCCTGCTATTCACTCTGGTGTGTGCGATAGTATTACTGTTTACCACAACACCAGCCACAGACTACTCTTCTTCGAAAGATGAACGTGGGATTTTTAGCGTGCGCACTTGATGTATGTGCGTGCGTGTGTACATGAAGGCGAGACAGGCACCGTAAACGATTCTGCACACGGATTTGACTCAATATGGTCAGCAAAAATCCCACCATATTCCTGCCCACCGGGGACTTGAACCAGGCAGCTCAGGATCCGAACTCGGATGCCTTAACCACTAGACCAAATCCCCTGTCATATATTGTTCTACATACGTAGAAGTGTATCGCATACCGAGCAGATGACATGTTACATATTTAATTTGGCTGCGGACTGAAGACCAGGCAGACAGGCGATTGGCGGACATTTTTATATTGTTTTTTTTATCAACATGTAATAACGATAATCATGGAAGCGTTAGGCCAAAGAAAGTCAAATTTCTCAACTATTCAGGTTGGGGAATTGCTGAGGGGGGGGGGGGGGGGGGAAAGAGACTGAAACCACACCTGCTGGGTGGTCACAGGGGAAACACCCTACGTAAGAAAACAAATTCTAGCATTTTTAAGAGGCATTTCGTAGCCTCTCCTGGCACCCAAAAGTAAAATACTGTCTCGGTACTGACATGTACATCTTCAAAAATGAAGTTAAGACTGCCCCATAATTATGGCCTTGCATGTATCATGTGATATCTGATGACTGTGTGTGTAACCCTTTTTCTCATTACTTTTTCTTCTTTTTTTTTGCTGGAACTTAGATTTTTTTGGCTAAAAGGGTAGGAAAATTTTTTTTTTTTTTTTTTTTTTTTGCTGCCACAACTCTTTGCCGGCTCCAGTGGTGTTCCTCCCAGGTCATGGGTGGAATCCACGGAGGGCTCGGAAGTTGGGGCAATTTTTATTATGCATGATGATGGAGATGAGGATGATGGTAAGATGATGATGGAGGTCCGTGTGGTTTGGGACTGCGGGACAGGGCCGCATTCCATGCTTCCTGTCATAAATATCCCGGCATTAACCAGGCCCGGGAACTACGGCACCTGCGGTGCTGCCCCTGTAATCATCCACATCATAAGACGTGTCATACCAAGGGAAGCACCCCCAAAGTCGCACCCGTGAAGTGGGTGAAGCTCGGCTGTGTGGCAACAGCCTCCCCATTGGGCCCATAGCACACCCACTCTGGGTAGGAGCCGACCTAGGTAGGAAAAATCCCGCTTGCCTCGGCTGGGACTCGAACCCGGGTCTCCCGGTCCATAGTCCGAAGTGCTAACCACTACACTACGGGGGCCGGTGGTAGGAAAATTGGCTGAAAATTGCCAAATGACTGAAAATTCTCCAGCCTCACTATCAGAAGCCTCAAAGTCATGAGAATGGTCGCAATGGGTAAAACGAAAAGGAACATCTATAGATTCCTTTGGCAAACAGCCTTAGAACTTTGTTAGTGGCAGGTTTTCCCAGCAGAACACATCAGGAACACAGAGACTTCAAGTGCATGCAGGCGAGCTCAAGAGTGCCACTGTTTCAACACAAAAACTGTCTACTGTGAATCCTACGGTCATCTCAGAATTGTTCGCCGCCACGTCATGCGTGTGAGAAGAGATAAAATCAATCCGAATCACACAGTGAGACTGCCAGTTTTTTTTAGCCTCAGTTACATGCAGGAATGAGGATGCCTCAGACTTTTGTTTTGTTTTTGTTTTGTCGAGCATCCTTTCTTCTTTGGCTCCTTTTTTTCCAACAGTAGTTAGTTCATGAAGAGAGGCCGGCCTCGCAACAGCTGGAGGCGGGACACTGAGGCAGAGCTATGTAAGCAGGGGACCAACTGGACTGGAGTGGCAAGACTAGCCCAGAACAGAGTGCGATGGCGAAGGGTTGTCGATGGCCTATGCTCCACGTGGAGCCAAGGGCCTAAGTAAGTAAGTTAGTTCATGAACATTTTTTTTCTTTTACATACATAAGTGCGTGAGACTGCCAGTGGTATACAATCAATAAACCTTATGACACAGAAACCATTCCAGACATGTGCACACAAAATCCATCTCTCCTGTAACTATGGCAACAGGAACGGTTGTGCAAATTGGACCAGACTTCTGACTAATCCATTTCCACCATTTGATCTCCGTGGCTCCAAAACTGCCGCCTCCATCGCAGAGGCCACATGAAAAGCACACAATTCTGGAGTGACTCACTTTTCGCGACACCGCCGGAAATCCGCTGACAGCACATCAGTTGTGATGAATCCTTGGAGACGGGGCTTCAGCAGAGCGAATTATCCCACGGCGTGAACTTCACATGTAATCATATATACAGTCGATCCAGTATTCTTAGCGGAGACAGTGGAAAACGTAGCTGGTTTCTTTGTTTGATTGTGGCGACTGAGATTACAATTCCACTGCTGTGCGAGATCCAAGGTATTCCATTCCTCAAAAGCTCTCTGAAACACACAAAAGAAAACTGCACAATCAACACACAGCTAGAATTAATTCTCTAAAGGGCAGGAGAGAGAGAGAGAGAGATACACAGCAAGAAAGAGAGAAAGAGAAAGAGATGTTGGTAGTTCAGATCAGTTCGGTTAAGTTTTAAGATCACATCTCTGCACTTGGGAAAGCCCATATATGCTCCCCCCCCCCCCCCCAGCCCCCGCCCCATCTCTCTGTAATCTCCCCAATGTCATTTGAGACTGTTCAAATGTTGATTTAACTTACCTGGGCCCTCTCATGCTTTCTAGGTGCAATGTTGGTGAAAATGAGCTAGGTACATGTACTACAAACAGGCACCTAATTTACTGTGGCAACAGCCTCAGCTGACCATACAATCCATTTAGGAGATTAAGAATCTCAAAAGAGAAAATTCTGGCATTCAAATATGCAGAACAGAGATGTATATATCATAACCAAAGATGATGACAGGACTAAGATCTCCAGCTAATGAACGGTTTTACTGTCATCACTCTGTCTACCTGTACTGTGGTGTACTCAGGGCTTAAAATGGTCCACGATCCAAAGCGAGGGAAAGCATGTAGCGTTTAGTGACAAAGTGGCCAAGCCACGAATGCCTGTTTGTGAAGCGGACACGTTATGCTGGGGGTGTCCCGAGGCATGCTCCCCCAAATTGTACTAAAAATTTGACTAAAATCTTTTCAATATGGACATTTTGGCATGATTTTTAGTGTTTCAGAGGTGAAAACACTTTGTTGTGAGGAAACTTTTTAAAAACTAGACTAAACTCTGTGCAAAATGTGCATTTTGGTATGATTTTAAGTGCTTCAGATGTGGAAACTTTCTTGGGGAGAGGAAAATTTTTTGCAAAAGGTGGAATCTACAAAGAGGTGGAAAATTTTCAGCCCTGAATAACACAAAAACAGGATTCCATATCCACACTGGTCATCGGCCACAGGCCAATTTACTTTGAAAATGTCCGATTAATTTCATACCAAGGTGGACATGTGTTCTACGATTTCTATGCCACAGTGGGAATCTTCAGGACAAATGTCTTGTACTTTTACGGTCAGCCCAGGCATTTGTCCTGTTATAGTTCCAACAGATACGAATTAAAGCCCTGCTCTGGTGTACTAGATAATGGGAGAATGCATAGTACTGTATCAAAGTACCACACACACAAAACCACCACATGTTACCACCAAACTGTCAAGACCCACTGGATTTATCGCAGTCGTTTTCTCCCGAGTGTCCTCACATGCTGAACAGACTGTTTCCGCTGCTGACGGTTTACAAACACAGCACAGGTGTGAATACTATAGGTGCACTTCCACGCTGACCTGTTAACCACAGCAGGTCCCTTCCTGTTCTCCCGCCCCTATTCCCTCCCAACAAAGTAACACACACATGCACAAGCGCACACACACACACACACATGCACACACCCCTTCACACACACACACACACACACACACACACACGGGTATCGTTACTGGGTTTTTGTTTTGTTTTTTTTCTTCACATTATTGTTGTTTTTCTTGTTCCCTCAGTCAGTCTATAGGTTTTGAGAAGCAAGAAAATTGCATTATGTGATTTTAAGTGAGAAAGTATAAATTGTTTAGTATCATTTCAGCCCAGATATTGAGGCACACAAATCAATTAAATTACACGTACCAGGCACAAAGACATTGCAAGGAAAGGTATACAATTAGAAAAGACCAGAACTTTTGTGGTGAACACTGTAGAACCCTGCGGATATGTGCAAAAAGGGAAATTTATAACTAAACACGATGCATTCATTTACGTCAGACAAGATGTTGTGCAATTACCGTCGACACACATCCAAACAATGCTGATCAAACATTACGCCAAGCTTCTACTTGCACTACCCAAACAAATTATTCTGTGCATATCCCTTGGAACAGGCAAAAGCCCCTGTGACAGAGTGCGGTAACCAAACACACCCATTGTGCCGCACTAGTAACAAAGCTGCAGCATGTCTGTTGAAGCAAGACTCACTGGAGCTAACCATAATGACGGATCAATACCTCTCCCTCTGCTTTTTAACCTTTTCTTTCCTTTTTTTTTCTTTTTTTCTTTTAATATCCTCCTTATCTCATTCTGAGTCATGAGAACTGGAAAAGGGGGGGTGGGGGTGGGGGTGGGAGGGGGCTCGTTACTTCAATTGTAGCAACCACCTTAACCCACACCCTCCGACGAAATAAGGCACTGATCATTATTTAGCTTTCGCAGCTTGTGCAGTTTTGTTTGTTTCGATCCTTTCATAAATTCTGATACTGTCAATTGTCTTCACAATAAATGATACTCTGCTGATCATATCAGTGCTTCATAGACCGATTGTTGTTGTCCACCTCAGTTAAAATAAAAAAAATAAAAAAATCTGACATACTAGTTCCTATCATTCCTGCATTCAAATATCCTCTTATTTTACAGTCAGCCAAAACATTTGTGATGGAATGTACACCACAAATGAGGGACAAAGGTTATTTGGGGCAAATGGGAGTTCCTGGTACCACTGAAAAGTGCAGAAAATAAGCTTAGTTTTAGTGTAAATGTTATTTCCCTAGCAGAATATGTTTCCTGAGAAAACGGCCATTTTGTCATGAGAATCATGACATTACAGTGTGCGTGGTTTATCATGCTCGTTTCTAACATGTTTATAAGCTGCATTCAGCCTTGAAAGTTTCACTGAAGTTGTATTAAGGACCCCAAAATGAAGGGGAAAAAAAAACCTCATTCACTAAAATTGACCCAAACTTTTTTTTTCTTGTTTTTTTCTTTCCAAGTTTTCTGAAAAATGGGTGGGTGACTATCACCCTTTTGTGGGATCAGACCACAATTGTCCTGTTAGTATCATGATTACCATGTACATGTATTAAGCCCTGCTACATGCATATTGACGCTTATATCCAAAGAGACAAACACACGTATATAATATACGTTATGTAATAATAACAGCTCTTATAAAGCGCTAACAGTCTGCTCAAAGAGCACACAGTCCGCTACACACACACATTCTCACGCATACATGAAACACTAACTTCTAAGTATGTGTGCGGGAGGGGGGGGGGGGGGGTAGATGCAGATACTACAGATCATATGCTATCTTGAATAGGTGAGTCTTTAGTTTTGACTTAAACTGTGGGAGGGTCTGTGCGTTCCTAAGGGACGGAGGCAAAGAATTCCATTCCTGGGAGGCACAGAAACTGAAAGAGCGCTCACCAACAAAATGTTATGTATACCAGATACAATGTGTCTCAAGAGACCAACCGCCTACCATTTGCACACAACTGACAAGGCAGGCAAATGAGATGTGTGATCGAACGGTGGTACATCAAGTACATGTAACCGATTTCTGGCACCATGTCAGAACAGCAGCTGACCCCAAGGGGAACAGCTCTCTTCAGGGAAGGCTCGGCTTGACTAACATTGACGTTAGCCACTAGTTGCTGAGCCCGTCAGCGAGACAGCACTGTCCGCTGCAGAAGCAGCGGGGTAGCTGATGAGTCATCCCTTAGATCAACTGTCTGTCCCCCCACTAGTTACAAACTCCCTCTTCCCCAGTCACTACTCCCTCATCCCCCTCCACCCCACCCCACCCCCACCTCCCTTTCTCAGGCGCGCACTATAGACCAAGTGCTGGTAAGTGGCAACAGCAAATTACTATGGCCCTAGCACTCATGCTGCAATGTGCGACACTGGCATGCTGAGAATAATTTTTAAGCCTATAAGCAATTAAAACATAGAAACATCTCTGTTACCCGTTTCAAGACATCACTGGACGCGGAACTGAAAGTGAAACTACTGAGTCTGTGGGAGCTGGGTCACTGAAAATAATCATTACTGTTGCCCCTGAATTTCTGTTTAGGAAACATTACATCATAGTTTCTCAATATGGCTATTAAGAGTTGCTTGCGGCCAACACACTTGTTCTCTTGCAATTTTGCATGCAGCCGAACGGAAGCGAGTGATAAATTACCCCCTAGAGTACTGCCGGCAATATTGACAGTTTTAGCAGAACATCTGTACGCATGTGCTAAGCATATTTCTGTGTCATACTTTTAATGCCAGCAAACATCAAAGGTTTATTGAGAGTCCGGAGTCATGCAGTTACATGATACACCAAAATTGCCTGCTAACACTGATTACATTCAACCGTGCCAGAGGAAATTACCAGTCTGTTGATCAGTACAATATGCTCTCCTATAATTCTATCTAGCTCCCTCAACTCAACCCCTCCCCCCCCCCCCTTCCTGCCCTCTTCCCCGCAAGCACCTCCCCCCCCCCCCCTCCTTTCCACCCATTCCCATGTTATCTGGGAAACTGCAGAATTGTCTGACGATTCACCACTCCATGCTGAAACAATGCACCGCCTAGACTGTTTCCTATCAACAAAATGAAACCATTCTGGAAACGCACACAAACTTCTTCCAAAAAGCTGGTCCGTTCGGAACTGAATTGCCTCAGCCGAACCATGCACAACTTAGCATCTCATACAACCCCGGGAAAACATGGCTGGGACGGAAAGACAGCTTTACGCGGAAGACACTACTGCAGAATGAGGAAGAGATATTTACCTATTTCCGCAAGACTGCAGACCTCAGACGCAGGAATCTCCCTGTAAACGGCTGTTGCCGTCAGTCCACCGGCCTCCCAGCCACTGCAGATGCTGGAAAGGTGACGGCCAAAGTGATGTGTCACATGAACATAAACATCATGTGACCTTCAGTTTTGGTTACCAGTCAACTCGGCCCACAGCCAACTCGGCCAACAACGAACTCGGCCAACAACGAACTCGCCCACCTCATGGTGGCAAAAGGCCATAGTCAGCTCGGCCCAAGAGCATAGTCAATTCGTACAAATATTTATCTTTACGTGTAATGAGATTGGGAAATACAAGTGAAGCACAATCATGTGACCTTTGTTACACTGTATGGTGTGTTTTCTGTGTGTGTGTGTGTGTTTGTGTGTGTGCCTGCCTGCGCTAGCTGTCAGTGTTGTGATTTGGAAAGGGCTGATCAAAGCTGAACCACAGACATGGTTGTCTCTGTTGCTTTTTTAATCTTCAAGAACTGCAAATATGTCCAAAAAAAAGTACACAAGCAGACTTTCAACAACAACAACAACAACAACAACAAAGGCAAAAATCGGGTTCAATCTCATACACACGTTTTCATCATGTGTACACACACACACACACACACACACACACACACACACACACACACACACACACACACACGCACACACACTGGACATCAACATGGTACTCAACAGCTCAGATATTCAACGAAACAATTTCACGAGACAAAATCTCAACCATTTATACACAGAAAGGGGAAAACGCCTTTACTGGTGTACTTTTGTTTTAATAGCAGAAACTCCTGACCACAATTTTATGCATTAATTTCAAGCAAACCATATCATGCCATGTGCAGCGTGTGTATTCTGGCAGCTCTTGCACTGCAAGTCATGGGGAAGTTAGGTGTCGATCTGCGAAGGTAATTTAAAAAAAAAAAAAAGTTTTTAAGTTACCAACAGGATATTCTGAAAAATAAACAGCACACTTCACTTGGACTTTATTCCTTGAACTTATCTGACTTATTTTCAAACAAAAGGAAGCATGAAACATGAACACATCGTTGATAAAGAGAGGTACAATATATATATATACTAACTACACAAGAAATGTTGGAATTTTTAGCCAAAGGTGGAAATCCACAAAAAGGTGGAAGTTTTTAAGCCCTGATATCTTTTCACACTAGATGCGCATCTACCATTCTGTGCACTGGAAAAAATCCAATTCCAAGGGAACTCCCAGACCTTCATCAACAGCTGCCTTAAAACTAAAAGAATCCTCCAGATCCACTGGCCAGACACCATCAGCAACATAGACCTGTGGCAGAGAACACACCAGCTGCCAGCTGAAGACGAGATCCGGAGAAGAAGATGGAGGTGGCTTGGTCACACTCTTAGGACGCCAGTGTCCAACACCACCAGGCAGGCCCTCACATGGAACCCCCAGGGTAAGTGAAAGAGAGGACGGCCGAACAACACCTGGTGACGCGATCTCGAGGCAGACACTAGGAAGATGGGATGCAACTGGAGACAACTAGAAACAATGGCCCAGGACAGAGGACTCTGGCGGACTGTTGTAGGTGGCCTATACCCCAGTAGGGGTGACGGGCCTAAGTAAGGGAACTCCGTTCATTCTATTTTACACCGTCTCCCTTATCTGGTCCTCTGTGGGTCTTCAGATGTTGTTTCAAGGTGCTGGACTGGTTGAAGGCTGTGCCACACTGGTTACAGACAAAGGGTTTCTCACCTGTATGGATCATCATATGCCGTTTCAAACTGCCGTACTGGGTGAAAGTTGCCCTGCATTGTTGACACACAAATGGTTTCTCACCAGTGTGCACCTTCATGTGCTGCTTCAAATTGCTGGTCTGATTGAAAGCTGAGCCACACTCTTTACACACATATGGCTTGTCACCAGTATGGATCATCATGTGCTGTTTCAAATTGCAGGAGCGGACGAAAGCTGCCTGGCAATGTTCACACACATTGGGTTTTTCACCAGTATGAGTCTTCATGTGACGTTTCAAAACAGCGAGTTTGTTAAAAGCTGCCCCACAATCATTACACACAAATGAGGTATCGCCAGCATGTAACAGCATGTGTTCTTTCAGATGGTCAAGCCGGTTGAACTCTGCATGACACTGTCCACAGACAATGGGCTTGTCGCTAGTAGTAGTGTGAGCCGCCATGTGACGTTTCAAAACAACGAGCTTGTTAAAAGCCGCCCCACAGTCATCACAAACAAATGGTGTATCGCCAGCGTGTAACAGCATGTGCTGCTTTAAACGATGGTGCCTGTTGAAGCCTGCCTGACACTGCGCACAGACAAACGGCTTGTTATCGCTGTGAGACTTCATGTGATCTTTCAAGTCCTGGGAACTGCTTAAAGTTGCCCAACACTGCTCACAGATGAACGGTCCATCACCTGTTGCAGTTATGGTAATAGCGGGTAACTGACCCGACCTGCGCTTCACTCCTGTTTGTGCACACGTTTCACTTGTGGCTGTGTGTTGCTGATGCGTTTCACACTCACTAGTGTCCAGTCTCCCTGCAGCAGACGCTATAGTCAGTATAGAGGTAGTTCCACCATCAAGCTGTTCATTCACAGATGTTTCAGACTTTGCATGGACATTCTGATACAAACCAGCAGGGTAAACATGTGTCGGTTCGTCTTCCATGTCTGTGTCACTGACGGAAGCCTCCGTAGACTCATGACATTCTGTTTTGATAGAAGTATTAGAAACACTGTCAGTGTGAGTTTCATTCGTCTGGGCGACTGCTTGAAAACTGGAAGATGGGCATGGACTGAACTGTCCCGAGGTCTGCTTCTGATTCATTATAGCAAGTGGTAATTCTCGTTCCGCTGTTTGATGAAAATCAGTATCCTCAATTTCCTGCTTGATACACAGGAACTGCTCAGTACCAACATTATGGACACCATTCCTGGTGGTGTGCTGTGACATGTCTGCTGATTCTTGTGACTCTGTGTCATGTCTGACAGTACAAGACTCTCGGCCTGTATCAGAATGCACGCCAGGTGTACAGAGAGCACCATGATCAGCTTGCACTGATCTTATCTCCGTCCAACTTCTCTCTTGTTTGATGTCTGTCTCTGCGTCCAAACCAACATTAGAAGCAGTCTGTGTGTTGAAATCTGGTGAGCTTTCTGTGGCATCCTTAGTTTTGTCTCTTTTTGTCAGGGTTAGTCTGTGCATGACAGGAGTCTGGCTGTGTTCAGGTTCAGGAGGAACTGTCTCTGGTTCCTGTTTGACACAGGCAGGTTCTACTTCTAGTGACCGCAGCATGACTGCAGTATCTCTGCTGACAGCAGTCTTCAGTGACATTGCTAATAAAGTTCCTAGGTTGAAGAAACTACTGAAGCTCCTGGTTTTCACTCAATGTCTCCATACATATGCGGTGCCTTGGTTTCTGAAAAAGAAACTACAGTGATCAAGAAGAAATGAACCCCAAAAACCACATTCAGAACTTTTGTTTCCATCTATGTATGCATTAGTCTGTACACTGACTAGGGGTTTTGGGCAGAAACACAGCAGAAGTGAGATTAAGTATCAAAAAAAAAAAAAAAAAAAAGTGGTTGAAGCACAACTGACAAAAAAACCGACGGGCAAACGCACAAACCGTGCAGAAAGAATACCCATCATCATTACACATCTCGCTCCAGCTAGCCTTATCGTTTGTTTATGGTACATATGTTGCCAGCAGTGTCTAGGTTAGGGTTTGGACAGTGGTTCTTCATTTCCTATATTAGATCAGTTACGCTTCCCAACACCCCCCCCCCCCCTCCCCTGCGGACTATACATGATAGTTTACCTTTTATTTTCGTCCACACAGTATGGCATTCTGGTATGAGTTATTCTGCGGGTCAACACCGTATTGCAAACACGTACTGTCCACACACAAAAAAGCCGCGCAATTCACACGAATTTCTTCAAGTTACAAGTACCTGCTCTTCCTGAGACTTCTCCGAGTCAAAACCATGAAAGCGGAAGTGTGGATACGTCACACCCCCTTTGCTTATCAAAGTCAAGGTCACAGTCATTCGATCCCTTTCGAGTTCTGTCACCTGACGATGATTCTGAGGAGGAATTCCTGAAATTCCCATCTTCAGCTGTCTGGTGTTCTTGACGTCGCTAGTTTACCGCCAGTGTTACACGGATTACACACACACACACAAAAATGTAATAGTCAACTCGGCCCATTGCCAGCTCGGCCCACTACTGTGAACGTTTCGGCCACCTCATAGTCAGGACGACCCAAGGCCATGCCACGTCAGTTCGGTCCAAAGCTATTTTTCAACTCGGCCCACCGGAAACCCTTTTCAACTGCGCCCGCTGTCAGTTCTAAAGACCAAACATTAGAGCAAAAATTTTAATGCACTGAGCAAAGGAAAGTTGTAAAAGAAACTCAAAGCGGACCGCACTGACTGGTCAGCCGTTCCCCGCCGGTCAGTTAATTTTTCATTAGTTGTTTTTTTTGGTTTTTTTATTTTTATTTGTGCCTGCTAATGATCGATGCTGTTTCTCACCTCAGTCGGTGTCAGCACTAATCACATCACTGACACCAACCTCGGAAAGACTGAACAAAAACAATCAGTAAAGAGACACACACTCTCCGAGCCGGGTAGTCAGTAACGGCTTCGGAAGTTACTGTCTGCTAGACGTCAAATTATCCGGCCTTTTGTCAGCAGGCTGACTCCGAGTCGACTTGGTTACTCAGTCCACTGACGAGCCGGGACCGTCAGTCGGCAGTGACTGGAAAAACTGAGAAAAAAAAATGACTTGAACACTCCGAGCCGATCAGTAGTGATTTCATTACTTCACTGAGCAGCCTGCCATAACAAGTTTTAATTCAAACAAAAGCAGTACACACTTCTCCATGACTGAAACATCAGACACAGTTGTACTGAGCCTTACCCTACCATCGACGGTAACTCGCTCCGCTCCGAGAGGTGTTGGCCTTGGGCCGATCTGATGAGGGCCGAGTGTGTGGGCCGAGTTTGAAATGGGCCGGGTTGATTGGATACCTTCATTTTTCGTCAGCCGCGGTTGTGTCCCTTGTCGCACTGACACATCTGGCAGCATGTCTATTGATAACTTGCATTGATGTGAGTCATTTTGTAAATGTCTGAAGCTTTTTCACATCGACATTTATCGACCATTTTCTTGTTTTCAGTGTTGCAGTTTTTGGCGAGCACACATCGCACGGATTCGGTTATGTCGTCTGCTAGGGCGAACTGTACCGGAAGTTTTCCTTGGATTTGACTCATGGATCAGGCAGGTGAAATTTTAACATGACAGATCTATGCTATTTAAAAAGCAAATTACATCAGAGACAGAGATGCAATTGGTGTGTTCTTCGTGTGAAACGTGGTTATATTGCTCAAAGGATTATTTGGGTTGTTGATTCGGGTGGTTGTCCATAACTTCGTTGAAAATTGCACCAAATTGAACACATCTTGAACTGGTTCATGTTTATTGATTATTCATTGTCGCAGTTGATCTCAGATGCACGGTGCGAGTGCACAGTGCATACAGGTTTTAGAAAGAACTGCACTCTTTGCTTGTTTGCTAGACGTACGTGTCTTACCCAGTCCAAAATAAGCTTAAAGTTAGTGCCTATCTTTGTTGTGTATACTGCACAGTGTTGCATGTTAGCTTTGTTAATCACTAAAGCCCCTTTCCCATGACCGACGTACGTCGACAGACATCGGCCGATTGTCGGGCAACTAAAATCTGCCATGGAAATGCGTGCTCGCCGACTCACTCCCACAAGTATGGCCGGTCGTGAATCAAATCGATTATTTCGATGACTTTAGCCGCCGAAAGTTGAGGCTGAACACTGCTAGCCGCCATCTTCAAAGTAGGTCCGTCTTTGGGATGCTGGCCGCCTATCAGCTTGCAAAATTGATATTCTCATGGATGTTTCTTTTACAACACATGGGTGTTGAAGCACACAGCTTTAATTGTCATGTTTTTTGGGTTTTTTTTCCTTCCAGGAACAGGAACTGTGCCATGGATCAAAGTATGCAACCTGCATCTGAGACTAAAACAATTCTTTTGTATCATTGTACTTTGAAGTCGCTTATTCATGACTGCAGGGTTATGGACTTCCCAGTGATGGCCCAGGATTAGGGAAAAAAGAAAACAGCAAACACAATGCAACCTTCAAGTCCGACTGACCCGGAGAAGGCAGAGTGGATAGAACTGACTCGACCACTAGCAAAGAAGCGAGCTCCGAGTCAATCCGGACATCATACGCTGACCATGTCTGGAACAGTCAAGAGAGGCAACCAGGTTGGACAGCCAGTGGATATCCAGCTAGAGTTGTCTGATGTTGAATTCAGACGACTCACAAGTCGAGAAGCAACTTCACCTCGCAAGTGTTCCTGTGAGTCAGAGCAAGGCCTTCATATTACACTACTGTCAGTGTTGTTTGTGCCTTTTGCGCTCATCTCTTCCATTTGTGTCTCTTTCTACTACGGAGCAATGACATGGTACAACTTCTACGTTTATTTCAGTGAGGAGAAAACAATTTGGCACAAGGTTTTCATCTGCCCACTTCTAATTCTGAGCTTTCCATTTACAACCGGACTATCCGCAATTGGAATTGGGCTGTATGCCTGTGTGGTGCAGGTATCCTGGTTTTTGGACACTTGGCTACGAGAGGTCCGTGACTTCGAGAAAGGTTTCTATGCCTGGTTTTGCAACAAAGTTGGTCAGGCACAGTGTTCACCTTATGAGATCGTTGTGCTGGACGAAAATGACGCTTTCCCTGATCGAAGTTGATCCAGTACAGTGATGTTGCAGTTCATGCGAGACAGCTGAACCATGGATTCCCAGTTTGACCTTCACGGATAGATGTGATTCTGAGCATGGCATTTACATATTACTTAACCTTCGCCGTACGCCGTCGGTGCAGTTGCACCCACACTTTCATCCAGACATTGATCAGGCTGGGGAACTGTCCGCCAATTGGCGGTCCTCCGCCAAACTTCCGACCCTCTCCGCCAAAAAAATCGAAGTTTCCGCCAAAAAAAAAAAAAAAAAAACCGGGAAAAAAAAAATCGGCGGAAAGTGAAGACGGAGCCGACCGCTGTGCCACCGTGGAGTCAATTTCGCAGCCATGTTGCGCGGCCATGGCCTGCCTAGCGTCACTTCCGCTTTTATTCTCCGGCGCCAAATCACACCACTCGCGCGTTCCTTTTGTATAGGTTTGCGTCTACGGCGGAGATGGACAGCTGGCGCTTTCGTCAGCCATGTTTTACAATGCCACTGCATTTGGCGATGCCGTCGTTAGGGAACATTTTTGCGCGTCGGCAAGCTTTAGAGGACGAATGCAAGAAGAATCGTTGGCTATGAGCGTGGACAGATAGGTGGGTGACCGATGCAGACGGCGAAACGGAACGGGTTGGCGAACACATCCGCAGAATAAAGACCGCAGTGATTCCCCATTTCGTTGAAGAACTGCGAAGCAACGAGCGAGCCCAGTACAAGTATCTATGCTTACGACTCGATTCATGATAATAACGACGATGAAAGACAAGATACTGTCTAGGAAGGGGTGATAAAAAATGACAAATGGGGTTGGTATCTACATGTATTTTGTGTCCATCTACTTTCTCAGAGAGGCTGAAATCAGGGGAGCACCAGCATGTGCAATATGCTTCGAAATTTCTAGTCACAAGTTTTCGGAATAATTCTCCTCTGATTTGAAGTGACTGTGACTTACATCGTTAAGTGGAACTGGTCAGAGTACACAGAGTGTAGTCTGTCTGACTTGTAGGGGTAATGTGGGTTTAATTCTAGTGAAATGTTTGCCCTCCTACACAGAAGGAACTGTGCAGATTAAGTGTTGTGGACAGTTGATTTGGCTTTCAAAACTTTTTCCTCCATTTAAACAAGAAGTCAATTATTTTTTGGTTGATTGAAATGGAAGTGAATGGCAAGACACACAGGGTCTTGAGAAAAAACAAATGTGCCACCCCAGTGAAAATATTCTACTGCATTCAGTCCTCATTTGAATTTTAATGGCTAATTTGACTGTTATGGTAGTTGTGTTTTTCTTCAGTTCTGAACTATTCACTATAAGGTGACAGGAAAGGCCTGCAGATGTGCATTTAAATGAGCATTGTTCAGTGCCTTGTGAAAAGTTTTAGAAAAATTTAGCAAATAGGTTTACAAGGTCAGCAGCATAGGCAAGGATAAAGTGTGACAAACAGAAGCAATCCAGGTGTAAATGTCATGCTAATAATTTCACTTTTAGGTGCCAGGAGAGGTCACAAATTGCCTGTGAAAGTACTGAAATTCGTTTTCTTCCGGGGGGCTTTGCCCCCCTGGGCCCCCCAGCAGGGCGCTGCCCCTGCACCCCGCCGGGGCCTTGGCGGCCCCTGGACCCCGGCCTGGGTTTCAGTCTTTTTTTTTCTCAGGAATTCCCCAGCCTGATTGATAGCTCAGTCAATTTTTCATGCTAGATAAAAAAAAAAAAAAACTTCATGACTTTGTCAGTGAGGGTATTGGTGAAGTGTTCACCAAACCTTGTGTGATTTTGATCGCAAGTAAACAATAAAAATGTTGTATGACCCTCCCTGTACACCGTGGGTGCAAAACCACCCATGCTTTCAAAGAAGGAACCTTGCAGGCCGTACGTCATAGGTTTAAAACTAGCGATACTTTGAACTTCAGAAGGGGGAAAAACCTTGAAAACTCTCCCCATCCATTGGGGGTGCAAATACCACTCATGGAACTTTGAGGGTAGAGCCGCATAAACGTAAGTGTATCCGTAAAAAAGGGGGGGGGGGGGGAGAGAAAGAAATGAATAGAAATACACCCATATCAACAAATATCTGTGGAACGAAATGAACCATTGAATGTCTGCAGGCCTAAACTGTGCATATTATTGAAATAGAAGGCTGATACGATGATCAGATGAGTCCCTGCAAAATAAGTGAATTTTTTTTTTTCTGACACCATTTCCGACTTATATTGCATTTCTGTATATATATAACCGGCCGAAAAGTATGCGTGAGTTTGCACCGACAACCTTCGGTGAGGCTTATCACACGTTTTTTCTTTATTTAGAAGCATGGGTGTGTTTGCATCCACAGTGTATGACGTGCAAGTTTTTAGGCGATGTACGGCGAAGGTTAAAGACCACAATTTCATTCCTGTTTCTCTCTCAGCTCAGTATCATATTAGTACAAGTGTAGTTAATGTGACTCAGGTGTAGTTTTCAGGTTTACTCAATATATATATAGTAAAACCCAGACCTGAGTTTGGATTCACTTCAGGTTGTGCACAGGTGACGGGGCATCATTATAATTATATATATAATTTCTGTAATTACCACCATGCAGCACCCCAGTTAGTTCTCAATCTCAGTGCTTTAGAAATGTGTGAACTGAAACCTAGGTTTTGGTATGTGTCCGAGTGGAACTAAAAGTGTAATATTCATTTTTGTGAGTGTTGTTAAAAGCTCACCATATGCTACAGTGAAAATGGTGAACAGTTTAACAATTATGTATCAGATAATTTATAGTCCGAGTGAAATTTGTGGTGAATCACTCTTGGAGTTTTCAATCATGGTGCTTTTTTATGCCTTGCATGCAGATTTGTGTGCAAAATTATTTTACTACATATTGTCTTATGTGAAAAGCTTGGGTAAAGCCTTGAATCGAGTAAGAGTTGCTCAGTATGAATGAGCGAGTGAGCGTGTCTGCGCGTGGGGTGCATAATTTGGCACACCAAGCAGCACCACAGGTGTCTTTACTCCACCTTTTTATTTTGTATTGTTTTCACTCCCCATGGATGGTCACAGACAATTCTTTCTGGAACAGATATTCGCGCGAAGCTTTTGAATGTGTCAAGTTCGTTTGCATGGATTTTAAAAATAAGACTGTTTATTGTGGATTAGTGCATGTGATTTGTAGTGGTCTGAGCTAGGAAAGTCATTGGGCTGGAAACTTTTCCAAAAATGGTGCAGACTTGTACACTGTCAGTCTTTTTTTTTGTGATTTTTACAGTACTTTGTGTCTGACCCTAACCAAGTTTTGACTGGCTGAACGAAGTTGTCTCCTATTTGGTGACAAGCTTCAAACTTCAGTTCTCTATCACAAGACAGAGTCCTTATTCCCGTGTCAAGTGCCCACACCTCTTTGTATATTCTGGATGCTGTTCATATTATTTTAAGGTATTTGTACAAATATTGAAATGTTGAACCTGAGTGTTGTCATGGTAAGAAAATTTAGTACTACCTGTCTTGGTGTTTTTACAACCACTTCATTTTCAGGCATTATCCATTTGTTACTCTTTCTACTGCATACATGTACTTAACAAAATTTTTCAGACTGAATGAATGGAAAAAAAGAAAAGATTATCTTTAAAAAAAAATGCAGAATTTCATTTGTTAAATGAGTGTTGCTTGTGTGTGTGTGTGTGTGTGTGTGTGTGTGTGTGTGTGTGTGAGAGAGAGAGAGAGAGAGAGAGAACAGAAAGAGACACTGTCGTACAGTGTCAGTACATCAGAGGTACCTTAAGGATAAATTATGAGTGCAAGACATTAATTACTGAACAAAGTTATAATAAATTGAATAATAAATAATCAAAACACAGGAAATAAATGAAATAACTGGAAAAAAGTGCAGAATTGTTTTTTTTTTTTAAATTTGAAATCTGTAATCATTTCATTAACACATTGTTACAAACATTGCAACATACAGCATTTCAGTCACTTTTGGTGTCTGAAAGTTTAGTTTTCAACTCCTATCTCTCCTATACTGTAACACCAGTCTCACAAAAACTCTGCATTCAGCTGTTGAAACTGCCAGTTCAGTCTGCACAGTACATGCACACAAGAACATGTTCTTCACTTTCACTTCAGCACTGCACATATCCTGCAATATATCAAGCACATGCATACCGGAATATGATATCATGTACAGTTTAATAGCTCATTCACAATGATGCAGTGTGAAATTTAGTTTTAAAGTGGTTGTGATGTTGGCTCCCACAAAGCAGATCTCAATAAATCATTTTATTAAATTAACATTTGCAGTCAGTGTGAAATTTTGATTCAAAATGGTTGTGATGTTAGCTCCCACAAGGTAAATACCCTAGTAGGGCAAAGATTGCTTGCTATGTAACCCCAGCCGGAAAATGCGTTGTTCTCCACAGTTCTTCACACTGAAAACAATCCTCCAGATGAAAACACCTTGCAATGGGTTGAGGTAATTCACATCCACATTCCTTCAGAAATTCACTTGTGCTTCTCCAGATCAAGAAGAACTTCAGCATCAGTTTGAACTGTACATGTGCTCTGATGTCCATTTTTACTACACTGAAGTTCAGATGAAACCGACTGCCTTGCCAGCTTTGACAGTTTGCACTATAGAACTGAACATGGTCTGTATGAAGAACAGTCCCTTATGCTTCAGGAATCAGCTACATCTACTGCTGCTGGCTGAGGTTCTCACCTGTCAAAATGTCCCTCTGCTTTATCAAGGTCAAAAGGCAGCATTGTTCTCACTCTCAGGCAACAGGAAGAATGAAGCTTGAGGCCACTGGTTCACCCACTAATCTTCATTGTTGTGATCTTTGTCCTGAAAGCCAAAAGCAGGTAGATGTTAGTTTGTCAGATGCAAAGTAACCTTCATCGTATGTAGCCTAAAAAAAATAAAATGTGCCGTACATTGTGAGTGCAAACACACCCATGTTTTAAAGAAGAAAACTTTAGCACTGTACATTGTGGGTGCATATGCACCCATGCTTTTAAACAAGGAAAAAGCATATATTATGGGATCTCTCACCATGCATACATCGTGAGTGCAAAGTCACCCACACTTTTGAAATAAGGCCGGAACTAAACTGAAGTAAGTCAATAATTATTGCTTACATGCATGTACACTAATGCAATGGTCTGTATAGGCCAGCTGTATACAGATATATATACAAGTCATGAAGTTTTATCAGATAAAGTGTTCAGCATTTGTTTTCTGGGACTGATATATGACTGTGGCAGCCCGCATTTCAATATTAACCATTGATATATGCAGTTTCAGTTAATGTTTTTTCCTTCTCTAAAAGCATGGGTGATTCTGCACGCAGGATGTACAGGAGGGTTATACAAAGTTTTTACTGTTTATTTACAAACACGATTACACAAGTTTTGGTGAGCACTTCGATCACCAATACCAACTAGTACCTTAATTTCTGACAAAGTCATGAAGTTCCATGGATCTGGCTTGAAAAGTGATTGAGCTATTGACGTTTGAATGAAAGTGTTGGTGCTAGTGAAGTGGAATGCAAAGATACAACAGGCGCATTGGTATGAATTCCATGACAAGATGATACAGGCGTTGAATAAAAATTGAAAAAAGAAAAAAAAAAAAAAAATTATTTGCATCATACAGTCAGCAGCCGAGTACGCCGCCAAAACACCAAAGTAAGTTGAATTCCTCTTGAACTTGAAGTATGCTTAAGGAATGGAGGCAAAGATGTGTAGGAAGAAGAAAATTATAATCGCACATTTTCAGGAAACAAAAAAAAATGTAAAAGATAATATAGGGATAAAGTGGTGTCTGATAAAGTGTGCATCACCTGGAAAATGTCGTCTGCATTTCGTTGTGTTCTGTGACGTCCTCGACAAGGGCCATAACCAGTCACAAACTCTCGTCCAAAACTTTAACTGCATAAATAGACATATTCTGCTTATCTTGCCTATCTATCCCACAGTGTTTGCTCAATCACTCAGAATCTTTAAAAAAATCAATAGTGTTTGTGTCTTTCCCAATGTAACTCGCATGCGACAGATTTTTATCTGAGTAAGTATGGAGAGTATAATGTTCTTCACGGCACTCAACGTCACTTCCGTCTAGTTTAGCCAGGGTCACCTTTTAGACTTCGAACGCGTGATTCTTTCGTTTCAAACAAGCCAAAAATGCCTATGAAAGGACTCACCGCTTCCAGCTTGAGAGGGCATCCGTCTGTAAGTATAAATGCAGTAGACTGATCCGATTTTTCCATAATTCTGGTGCATAATTATCGCCTGCTCTTCGTGTGTCTCACTGGTGAATGGCGTGTAAACATTGCTAGTCTGACAACTCACGTCTGTGTCATTCAAATGGTGAGGCAAAGACATCGCTGTACGACAGTCCAGTTTGCACTATGTCCTCTGGTATCACACTGAAGAGCCTACGCCTGTCTGTTAGCGTGGTCATGCAAGAATAAATTGTGTCCCTTGGGTTGAACGTGAAATACTAGCAAAATTCTTTTCAATAATAATTATTTATCATACATGGCTTATTTGACTGTCTTTTGCAATTGCAGCTTATCCCACTGTTTGTATGTGTGGGAGCTGGTGTGGTAGGCGCAGGTTATTACATTGCTCGCCTAGCAACCCGCTGCCCAGATGTCAGGTAAGTAATAAAATGCTGCCATTTGTAACCATGTTAGTGCTGAGCCCGGAATATTCCGGGCTACCTCTGTGGCTTTTTCAGCATAAGACACATTTATTCAGCAAGACCAGGGTCATTCATTGATATATAAGTTTCTTGATTTTTACAAGGATTTTTCAGGAAATCCACGAAGACCATACTATTCCATTATTAAGAAACTCTCAGTATATCAGTGCAACTGCAGTGATGTGGCCAGCTCGGAGACCGGATGGGACAAAATGTCCTGAATCCAAACACTTCATAGGACATTTTGTCCTGGTTCAAAAAATTAATGGGACATGGAAACGTCAAAAACCCAGGCCTGGGTCTTGTTTTGGGTGGCATAGTGTATGAGATGGTAAACTTTCAGCACGGTCTCAAACACGCTTCTCAGTCGGCAGCAGACGACAACAATACGCAAATACCGTTGACGTCACAGAAAAGTGAGCGCTTTTGCCGGTAACGGAATTTGATTGGCCGAGCGGTTTCAGCTGACGACAAGAAGTTCCTAAAAATAACAGTGACACAGTTTCGCCGCGAAGCCAGATGCCGAATCTATGGGCGGTGGCAGGCCTATCTGTTCGTTGACTATCGCATTTTCGCATCGTTGAAAGAGTAATGCTGCTTGCCATGAAACTCTAATGGCATGACCGAGCCAAACATGAATGAATGGGACAATGTCCGTCAGCATTGTGAATCAATGGGACAAATGTCCTAGCTGGGGTGCAAACGATGGGACATTTCCCATTTTGATCGGTCTATGTCCGATGTCCGAGCCCTGGCCACATCACTGCAACTGTTTTGAATAAACTGAGCAGTAAACGTCTCTTAGCTGACCTGCATTTCTTTTCAGATGCAAATACTAATTTGAAAGTGAAGTTATATAATCTTGAGTGATTCAACAGGAATGTAGTAGCACTGTTAACCTTCACTGTCTGTTGTGGGTGTGGTTGCACCCACACTTTCATAAAGCATATTATTCAGGGCCTGGGAAGCCAGGCCCCAGGTGGTTTGAACGAAAAGCCGTAACATAACCCTCTGAACTTTTTTCACACACAGTCCATGGTCTTGTGTCACCAAAGGATGGGTGTTGTGATGTCTGCTATTTTTTACTACTCTTTTCTGTTCTTTTTTGCCCCACTTTTTTTTTTTTTTTTTTTTGGGGGGGGGGGGGGGTTTCTGTCCCTTTTATTTCGCTTTTAGGAAACAAAAATCTGCTTTTATCTGCTTAATTTTGAGTTAATTCAGTGAATTCCTCCTGTAAAAGCATGGGTGCATTTGCACCCAGGATATACAGCATGCACATTTTTAGGCCATGTACAACAAAGGTTAAAGGTAAAAATTTAATTTGATTTTGAGTAAAATGCAGTTGTCATGTTTGTGTTTGCAGCTGGAAGCGTGATGAGGTGAATGAGTTTCCATGGAACCAGTATAAACCAACTGACCAGTACAAGGTAATTTGATCTGCCTCTGTTCCATGGACCATGGTGTTTCTTGTCCTCTGCCTTACAGCAAAGAGTCTGCACATTGTTCTCGACTTTCCCCACAGTCACATCCCAACCATGTTCCAGCTTACAGATTTCCCTGAGATGCATTTGGCATCAGATACTGTGAGATAGGATCATTATTTGTAGACTTGGCTACACTCAAAAACAGACCTGTGGTTTGTGCTATCCTGAAAATAAAAAAAGAATTTTAAGTATTTGCCCACTTACGGTTTTTTGGGTTTTTTTTCTAAGCAGTTGGCTTTTTTTCAGACTGCACGACAGAAAAAAATTCACAGTTACAGTTTTACATAGACATAAAAATTTACATTCATGTATAATATTATGGAAAATGATGTTTTTATATTGTGAAATTTGTTTGCTTGGTAAAATGGTTGTAATCTTTCTGGTTTCAGTTCTACTCCCCAAAGAGGGACTACTCCAAGGAACGTTTCCCTGATGAGAGACCCGCCCTGTAAATGCCCATGGAGCTGGGTTGTGATACCAGTACCTACCTACCTGTCAAGCCTATCAGACAAGGAAATCATATGAGTTATGACAAGTACAAATGGACATTGACTGAGTGCTTGATTTGAATGTGAACAGTTTCAGATTTTGTCGTGTTGATAGTCTTGCGGTACCTACTGTACTCATTTCCTTTTTTTTTTTTTTTTAATTAATTTTTCTTTTTCCTTTTTATCTGGTAGATGAATTTGAGTAGTCTACAGTCCATCCGGTATTATCATGAATCTTTCACAGCTCTCCACATTCTACACATACGGATGTAATGGTGCGGCCTTCACATGTTGAATAAGGAGTGATCAGTAATATCAGCTGCATGTTGTTGCTATTGCGCCAGATTGTAAGCAGATCTAAAAAAAATTTCTTTGGCTGCAGTTTATATTGCATCGTAATGATATTACAGCTTCAGGCTGCTTCTATCGCACAAGATGGTACTCCACTTCTTTACGCCTGTAACTAAGTACTGAACAGGCTAGATTCTCCACAGTGTCTTCTTTTAAGGTTTTGTAAGTTGTTAAATGGTGAAATCTCAAGGAAATACTGTACATTATCTCAACTTCATGGTGTACTGTATGGTTTGCCCAGTGTAGAAATAAAGGCTGAAAGGAAAAATAACATTGAAGTCGCTTAGATTATAAATCATATATCATGTCAACTTTTTTTTTTAACCCCTCTGCTTGCGACGCACATCAACAAACTTCCACACTGCACTTTAAGTTTCATGCTTTTATTTACAAACAAAAAACAAAAAAACACACACACACACTTTCTTACTGCTCTTGCAGAGTGAAGAAAGTAGATGAAAGACAAATCTGGGACGGTATTTTTGTAACTCAAGAAGTGTTCAGCTAGGTTAATCATATTTGGACTTAAATGGGCGTATAGCAATGGTAAATTCCTATTCTTATAAGCCTGTTAAATCTAAACACAATTAGCCTGGCTAAACATGCATCATAAATACCATTACCCCCTGTATCCAAGCGTGCATTAGGTATTGTGGTTCAGCATAAAGTGGTCTCCATTTCCTGATTATCTCCCTGGAAACAACAGCCATGGTTTATACGGTCTATTCAATGAAGCCATTGAAGGGGCACGCACACGCAAGAATTTTAATAGGTACTTTTGTTTGAATCCACAATTCACTTACAAAATCTGCCATTTTGCACATATGAACACTAACCAATATATTATGTACACCAGATTAGCAACAACTACAAAAAAATCAGTTACATGTATCAGAAAGTCTACAGCATCAAGATTTGTGGCAGAATCTAAATTTTATTGAATGAGACTTAAGTTCAATAACAGTTTTCAAGATTCCTCTTTAAATCTTGATATTGTTGACTTTCTTTGCGATAACGTTTGCATTGCAAATGAAAGGGGTTTTACCCTACTGACAGAATATCTCTGAATTTTGCAGCACTGCCAGTCACAGAAGTACATAATCACAAACAACACTTGCATAACGTCCATGACAACTGACAACATCAAATGAGAGGTCAAATGATCAGGATCCCTGATACATGCCTCTGAAGCAGCACATAATGTACATGCACACAAAAAAAAACCCTATGCAATTCTGGTGTACATGACAATGTTAACTAGTATACAGGCCGTACGAGAAAGGAAAACCTCTTGCAACAAGGAACAAACTGCTATGACATCCTTGACAATAATATGAACCAATACAGAGGCCAAAAGGTGAGGACCCCTATGGAAAAAGGATAAATCTGAGCTGAAAAAACAAAACCCGAAGGAAGTTGTGATACTGTAAACTGTACATGTATTATGTAGTATGGTACATGTATGACGATGTACACTTATATAAAGGTTGAGGTAAGAGAATGATAAACCTCTTGATCTTGCCAGCTTGGAACACTGCTGTAATATCCTTACAATAATATGCACCAATACAGAGGTCAAAAGGTGAAGACCCTGATGAAAAAAGAAAAAATCATCTAAAATGGCACAAACAAGCATAAGTTTCAATGGTCAGCCACACTAGGAGTGCATGGTGACATGAAGAAAACCAACAAGAATAATTAACTTTGTCTTTGGGATTATTGCTAAAAGCATTCTCCAAACCTCATAAGTACTGTGCAGACTGTGCAGTGATGTCATGACCCATCAAATGACTGGATACACAATAGTGAAAGTTTTCAATAAAAAAAAAAATTAACTTCATTATTCTTTTTATGAAATACAGAAGAAGAGTAACTTCCCAAAATTAATAACAGCTACAATGTTTTGTGGCTGTTTTTCAGATTTCGTTCCTCCGAGACTAGAGACCTGAACATTTACGAAGATTTGTGACCACTTTGAGAGATTTCAATCCTCTTTGTCCGTAGAACTGAGGTCTTTGGAAAACAAGGTGGATCTTTCCACTTGGGTAACATCACTTTCATCATCACAACTACAAAGTTTTGAGATTTCATTCCTCCAAGACATTAGAACTGCAGTTTTTGGAAAACCAGGTACCTCTCGGTCTCCATCTTGGGTAGAATAACTTTCCCCATCATGACTACAAAGATTTGTGATTGCTTTTGACTCTGAGATTTCAACAGTGCCAACAGAACTGACGTCTTTGGAAAACCAGGTATATCTCTACATCTTTGGTAGAGTAACCTCCCGTCACACCTACAGTTCTGTGAGCTGTGTGGCAGCTGAACTGACGTCTTTGGAAAACCAGGTTCCTTCTTGAATGCCTTGTCCAACTATGACTATGACATAATTAGACTGTTTTCAATAATTCTCTCCTCTGGGACTGTAGAATTGAAGTCTTTGAAAATCCAGTGCAGGTATCTCTCTTACTGGCCAGGTTTGTAGGGATTGAAATCATCAGGTTTCATTGAGGCCAGAGTATGGTTCACGACACGGTGATGTGCCTCATCAGCACGGATGGCGAGCACCACGTCACGCATGGTTGCATCTTCCTGCACAATCAAGCACAGAAAAATACTCCTGTATTCGGGGGCCACTGCGGTGATATTTTGTGAAATTCACACAATCATTCCAAGTATCTAAAAGGCATAAGAATTCTACTAGCTCAAAGATCAAAAGATAAGAAATAAATCTGATTGCTGAAAATTCAAAGAGCAGCTGAACCAAACTTTGATACTAAATGTGACCTGTAACCAACTACCCAGCACTACTTTCGTAACTTCTGTTTATGAAAATCACCAATCAAATCAAGTAAAATGAAAATTATTATTAATTCTAATGATAATAATAATAATAATGAATAGTACTTGTTTAGCGCTTCATCTCACAGGAAAGCAACTCATAGCGCTACACACACGCACACACACACACACACACACACTGACATGCACAACCCGGCCTGATGCAGATGAACAAATGCAGTTAAAGGCACTGAAACAATGGCAGACTACTTATAAGTGTGAAAGGCCTGACGGAAGAGATAGGTTTTCAGGTTCGATTTGAAATGGGACAGTTTCGACCGGCAGCGAGTTCCAAACCATCTGGGGAGAGGAAACTGAAGAAGCGTTCGCCTGTGGTTTCTAAAAGTATTCCAACACATCTGAAACCAACACTGATCATAACAGACGACTCCACTCTTGCCAATCAAAAGGGGCGAGTCCCCAGACTTCAGCCAATCGCAGGCTGTGGCAATATGAGCACAACACATGGCACGGTCTGGCAAACTTTCTTGCCAGACATTACAAGGAAGGAAGCACATGTAGTTTGGTATGACTGAAAAATGTAAAGAAAGCAGTAAGTCCATTGACGTCATTTGAGGAAAAAGGACCAGTATGTCAATCGCTTTCATCTTGAAACCACCCCTTGTGCGATAAAATGACGTCAAATACGGCTTTGGCCTCGGGGCTTGCCGTGTGGAGTCCATTGCAAGAGTAAACTGACTGCAAGAACACACCGGTGCACCCACACCAACTACCATCCAGCACACTCGCACACCTACACCAGCTACCATACACCGCTCTCCCACGCCACACACCATCTCTCACTCTTCCCATTTCAGGATCGCTCCCCTATATATATTGTACTACACTTGACTGTTGACAAACATAATACTGTATTGCATACCGGTAGTTTCCAGTATCGTATAGCCACTGGGGGTGCTGCTTTTGTCTGCCAGTGTTGCATTGGACCATTTGCAATGTCCTGCAAATATTTCAAGCAATAAGAATTAGAAGGAAAAAAAAAATGGAAAAGGAGAAAAGGCCACAAACAAAACTCTCATGATTAATAGGGCTTTGAGCTGGTATGGTAAATCAGTCATAACAATATATATACGGGAACTGGTGTAGGACATATGTCCTGGCTGACCGAAAAAAGTACAGGACATTTGTCCAATGGTGCAAAAATAAACAGGACAGAATATGTCTGAAAAATAAAATATTTAGATTTTTTTTTTTTAAATCATCCTATATGTCCAGCAGGGATATGATTCCTTGAAGCAGGGTACTGCAGCTTTCACTGGTTGAATCCACAAACATGGATATCTGACCAGCAGATCATTTCAGGAAGGACAAACTGACGATAAATTATTACCTCTATGCATTTGCTGTATGTTTTCACAGCTTCCTCCTCCAGGTACCCCACAAAGCGATGGCAGAACCTGGGACTCACTATGTACCACAGGCTGAAGAGTGTGACAAACGCACCTGTTAAAAAATGTATATATGTTACATTATAATTATGTTAATTACACAAAATCCATTCAAACTTCATGCATAACTCCAAGCACTTTATGTCCAGAAAAGGTTGAATTCACTATGCAACCAAAACTTGAGTTGGTTAGTGCTTGTTCTTATAACCACAGTGAAGTGTTGTTTTCCTACTACATGTGCATGTACAGACCACTTAAATTTAACCCACGGAAAATTTACATCGGGTACGTGATACATGTACGAGTATTTTTTACCTTGCGATCCAATGACAGCAAGTCGAAACATCAGAGTTGGCTGTCTCAACTGCAGTGCAGTCATAAGATGCATCCTCTCATTCTCTGCTTCCTCTGAAAAACAAAGGACAAGAAAAATAAAAATGACCACTGCTTACTGTCAAAACTGTTGCAGAGGTGAAAAATCAAATCATTATACAGGGTGAATATCAAATGAAACCTTATGAAAATTAACTGTAGTATATGCAACAGAGATAAAAGGAAATGTTTCTGGTTGCTGTACTACACTGCTATTGCATGGATATTGTTCAGACATGGAGTTAGTGTGTGTGTGTGTGTGTGTGTGTGTGTGTGTGTGTGTGTGTGTGTGTGTGTGTGTGTGTGTGATGCAATGGAGGAAACCCCCATCACCCTCGCACCACCATCACAATCTGTATTGTTACTGACAGGATGGTCTGGTAGGTCTGTTTTTTCTTTGGGGCTTTTTTACCTATGCAGTAACTGACAGCTATTGTGCGTGCACATGTATTGGAAACTCATTCTCACCAAGAAGTGTGTGAATCCATCCATGATCCCGCTGTAAGCGACGCAAAGACATCATGTGACGCATCATGGCCGCCACCATGCCCGGCACGCCGGCCACCGTCTCAAGAAAAATAATACGCCTGCAACGCAATAAATGGATATATAAATAAATGTGCATATGAATGAAGATGATAAAAAAAATTCAAAACACGAACCTTATCATGCGAAGGCCAAAAGAAAAAATACTGCATGTTCTTACAGTAACCCAACTGATCTAATTTTTTGCCACAGAACCTAACAATCTTTGAGAGATTTAAAAAAATATAAACAACAACCACCACCTAGAAACAATTTTTTTTCACAAAAAAGTCCCGTGAAAAAATATATTGGCACGAAAAAAATGCTTTTTTGTCATATTTCGCCAGTGACAGTAATCTGTCTCCAGTAAATATGTACATTATGAACTCAACTGTGACGTGCAACACTTACTGCTGTGGAAATGATACAGTTCCATCACATTTGACATTTCTAATAAATTAATTACCTTTATTTTGATCGTGAGAATGTTTGTTTTGCTGATACATAATTATATACCTTATGCGACATTCAATTTTGAGATAGAACTCACTTCACCCATTTCTTCTCATTACGGTCCCCGACTTTAAATCCTGAGAAGATGTCAAATCCACCACGCAGCATTTTCACGGTCATGAATGCCATCTGCACATCACATCAAGGCCATACATGTATTATAGTCAAACTATTCTTTCACTGTGCAAGACACAGGATATGAGGATGATGGCATGATGACGCTATGAGGGTCCATGTTGTTTCGGATTGTGTGACGGGGATGCATTCAGTGCTTCTTGCCATCAATATTCTGGCGTGAACCAGGCCTGGGAACTATGGCAAAAACGGTGCCAGCTGTGTAATCATCCACATCATGAGATGTGTCATTAAGGAAAGTCACATCCACTGAGTTTGTGAGTCTCAGCTGTGTGGCAACAACTTCCCCATTGGGCTCATAGCACACCCACTCTGGGTTGGTGCCGACCTAAGGAAAATTCCCGCTTGCCGTGGCTGGGATTCGAACCCAGGTCTCCGTGTCCATGGTCTGAAGTGCTAACAAGTACACTATGAAGACAGGGTTCAACTATCATTCCTGACAAATGTATTCCAGTACAGATCGACAGGACGCCAATATTTCATCAACAAAAAATCCTGAACTTACCTTGTCAACTAAACCCTCTGGTGGTTTGTGAGTGATCTTCACATCATGCAGCTGGTCCTCAGTCCTGTTAAAAGAACATCAAATATGACATAAAATATAAACATTCGCCCAATCCCAATAACAGAGTAATAATTCAATGGCATAGGGTTTGTCCCACAAATACATTTCAAAGGCTACTCATTTGTTGACCTGTCCCTCTGTTGCCTGTTTGGCGTATTGTCCGTTCAGCACATAGTCCATTCAGAATATCATCCATTCAGCATAATACCCATCGGCCAAGTTGTCTGTTTGGCATCTTGGCCATCGGCAAATTGTCCTACAGCGTATCATCCGTCAGCAAATCATCCGGTCACCAGTCACACCCTTTATGGCCATCCCCTTCCCCCCTAACACACACCCACACACACTCAATATTTATCAGGCCACTTAAAGCCGCTATGTTCGTTACGCCGCTGAGATGGAAAACTGCCACTTTCAAAGCTGTATGGCCATCTGCCAGATAGAAGGAATTTTCATTTGGACATTGCGACTGTTTTTATGACTTCATGGCTTCTAATATTAGAGAAATACAACTTTCTTTGAGCTGACGGTCAATTCTTTAACAGACTGGGACGCGAAAAAGCTGATAAAAATATAAAACCAAAATCAGCACCGTCTAGCTGGTCCTCCGTCCGCAACCAAATAACGCTGTCTGCTCAGTATGCAGTACACCTCTAGAACAACTTATACACATTAACCGGCCCCCGTAGTGTAGTGGTTAGCACTTCGGACTATGGACCGGGAGACCCGGGTTCGAGTCCCAGCCGAGGCAAGCAGGATTTTTCCAACCTAGGTCGGCTGCTACCCAGAGCGGGTGTGCTATGGGCCCAATGGGGAGGCTGTTGCCATACAGCCGAGCTTCACCCACTTCACGGGTGCGACTTTGGGGGTGCTTCCCTTCTTATGACACGTCTTAAGATGTGGATGATTACACGGGCGGCACCGCAGGTGCCGCAGTTCCCGGGCCTGGTTAATGCCGGGATATTTATGACAGGAAGCGTGGAATGCGGCCCTGTCCCGCAGTCCCAAACCACACGGACCTCCATAGCATCATCTTACCATCATCCTCATCTCCATCATCATGCATAATAAAAATTGCCCCAGCTTCCGAGCCCTCCATGGATTCCACCCATAACTAGGGAGGAATACCACTGGAGCCAGCAAAGAGTTGTGGCAGCAAAAAAAAATAAATAAATAAATAAAAAAGATCAACTTTACTTATACACTGGCCAGAGTCACCACAATGGTTTCAGATGCTATACTGTGACCCAGGTGACTGATTCTGATGCACAGATTCAGGGCATTTCATGAAAAATTTTACACACACTGTTGTATGTCTGTCATACATATTGAGAGCTTACCAGATTGGATGTGGCAAAGTGTATACTCCCATGGGCGGTTCTTCGCCAACTGCAGCATCTTGACGTGAAGACACGTCATGACGTGCAACAACGTCTTGATGTGAAGAAGCGTCTTGGCGTGAAGTGACGTCTTGCCCACCATCCTGCTTCCGTTTTGACTTTTCCCTGTCAAGAGATCAGCACAATATTCCTTTTTACATGTATTCGTATATCTTATGGTCCCATGACCTTGTGATGGAAAATTTGGGCACCGCAAACTTGACTCGATCTGGCAAAGGAAAAATCCATTTAATTCCTGCCCAATGGCGATTTGAACCTGCGCCTCAGGATCCACATACTGTGTCATACTGTCACAATACCATAATGTCAGTTAACAAACCCTGCCAATCTCCATCCTCCTCCTTTTTAAATTTTTTAAAATTTTTAGTCACAAACAATGCCGTCATAAGCTCAACCTGCCAAACAGAGAAGGACCTCTGAGGAGCTAGAGGGAGTAACTACATGGCATAAGTGATGTCCCTTGCATCTTTTGATAATTTTTGGGAAAATGTCTCACGTCTTACTATTACACTTACTATTACCTGAAATGTTCTAGATGTCCTGGGTCAGGTATGGTGTCAAACTTGCCCTCCTTGAATTGTTTAATATTCTCCTGTATTTCGTTCTTTGTTGTCAGATAACGCACCTGTCCAGGTGAAAAAATAGAACAATTTAAATGAAGTAATTATGAGGCGGACTCAGTTCTCTAGGCTCTTGGAAAACACAAATGCTGGCAAGACCACTGTAGGGACTGTGTGTCTGGAAGGGGGAGGAGGAGGAGGGGGTTGAGGGAAGGGGGAATTCTGAGATGCCAGATGTACCACCAATCTTTATATAATTATGATAATTCTGATCTGAAAATATTTCCCCTCCCCCTAGCTCCCACTGACCAACACATGCACACATACAGGATGACTGAGGTGAAGAAAAAAAAAATCTTAATTTGATATCCCATTTATCCAGTAAATGAAACTAATGAATGGTACCCCCCCCCCCCCCCAAAAAAAAAAAAAAAAATCCGATGAGAAATTTAGTATTCTGATTTTTAATGGGTCGAGTGTGCATAAATCGTTATAAGAACTCTTAATTCTCTCTTTCAGTGTTGGGCCAATGAGTGTCTGATTGACTACACATGCAAAGGTTTATCCACTGGTCCTTCTTTGAGTGACAATCTGACACGCAATCTAACTTCCACAACCAACAGGAATATCAAATTGCTTACCTGTGGCTGTACGGCAGCAACCGGGACCAGCCTTGCAGAACTCAGCAGGGAAAAACCGCGGCAGCCGCTCATAGCAGACGACAGTTTGAGTGCAGATGCACCTGTAGACGCCTTCGATAAACACGACGCTCGCGCACTCAGCCAAAATACAGAAGTTGACGCCATTGTACACTCCTGTGCTCCTGATTGTATCGTTCGGCCTGTTTTGTGAAGTAGAAGCTCCTGTCTCGGTGTCGTTCACGACTTTTCACTGTTCGGGCCCTTGTCCAGCGATGCTACTTATCGATCCCCTGTGCATTGCGTGTGACTAGCGCATGCGCAGTAGCGCAGCAGACGCTCGTTTCAGCTGGTTTGTTTACATCAATGGAAATCGGCCCAGGTGGAGAGTAATGTCTTTCCAAAGGGAGGGATAAAGAGCAAAACAGACAGGCTCGTTTGAAATGGTATAAGCATTTACCCAGTAAAGTTTTAGCTGGTAGTGTGATGTAGTTTTCCTGATTTTGTTCGGTTTGTGAACGTGCGCTACGCAGTGACGTCATAAAGGGGGCAGGGCATTGGCATGGCTGCTGACGAAATGCTGCCGGAACCTTGCAGACGGGCATTGGAGGTCACAAACAGAATATGTGTAATCCAAATCTCTGTGCGTGGGTTGTTGCATCACTGTGTTATCGCTCTCCTCCGCCCCACGACTGGCCCAGCCTTTAGAATGACTTGGGCCGGCATCACGCAACTCAGTTCAGTCACTATACTGACTGAGCATCGAGTCAGTCACTGATCAGTCTCAAGTCTTCAGTGTGTCGTAGCGTGGTCAAGGTGTGTGTGTGTGTGTGTGTGTGTGTGTGTGCAGGCACATGAATAATGGGCCGGTAAGGGTCGAGGCCGCCATTCCGCTTCACTGAGTGACTGCCGACAACCGGCACAATGACCGAGTCCGCACAGTCGAGTCTTACTACTCAGTGTAGACTGACACGTAGGCCGGCTACACTGACCGCCGTCTTCAGTCGGTCATCGCTATTGTTCATGAATTTGGCAATATTACGCATCAAATCTCAAACTACGTCACCGACACAGAAACTGTACATGTGACGACAGAGTATTCATTTTGGTCGGCCTAGCCGGTCAGTCGGCACACTTAGCCACTGGAAGTAGCCGGTATCCGTCCGACCCGGAGCCAGTCGGCTGACCGGCCGAGCTGCCTGGTCAGTTCAGGTCACAGTCGTATCCCTGGTGGGCAGGGTGGTGGGTGTTTGGGGGTCAGTTTAACGTCCTTTTCCACCACATACAGGTGATATCAAAGACGGGACCCGGCTACGCCGGATGACTGAAAAAGCCAGCACAAACTGGCTCCAGCCGGGACTGATACGAACTCACGACACCGAGCATTAGAAGTCCAACGCTCTACCATTCGGCCACCCCGGCTGCCTCTGGTGGGCACTGAGGAATTTCAGTGTTAGGATGATTGGGGCGGTCGGTGGCCTAGTGCTTAAGACTTAGTCACCAATGCGAGAGGTCAGGGTTCGAGTCCCACTCGGAGGCGAAGATTGAATGATTTCTTTTCGGCTCGTATGTGGCACCGTTCACCTGGTTCTCTCCGGGTACTCCGGCTTCCTCCCCATCTGCTTTGGAAATGTTCAGCCCAGAAAATTCGAAAATAAATGCAAATCCAAAATTCCGAAACTTAAATTGCTCAGCTGGCCCTTCGCACCACGTGATTGTGTTCATGTCCAGTCAGTGTGAGAGAATGCGTGTGATTCACGTGAGCGTGCGTGTTGGGTTTAGCTCGCGGCGCTTTGAGCCAAATATTGGGATAAAGCGCCTGTAATAATGCGCTTATTATCAATATTATTATGTTAAAATCACGTGTTGACGTGTGTGTGTGTGTGTGTGTGTGTGTGTGTGTGTGTGTGTGTGTGTGTGTGTGTGTGTGTGCCGTGTGTGTGTGTGTGTGTGTGCCGTGTGTGTGTGTGTGTGTGTGTGTGTGTGTGTGTGTGTGTGTGTGTGCCGTGTGTGTGTGTGTGTGTGTGTGTGTGTGTGTGTGTGTGTGTGTGTGTGTGTGTGTGTGCCGTGTGTGTGTGTGTGTGTGTGTGTGTGTGTGTGTGTGTGTGTGTGTGCCGTGTGTGTGTGTGTGTGTGTGTGTGTGTGTGTGTGTGCGCTGCCGGGGACAGCGGAGGCCGTGTATGATGCTGCACATTATGTGTTTGTAGTTAACTGTATGTGTGAAGGAATATGTTGCGTGTGTTTCCGTTTCTGTGTGAGTGTGTGCGTGTTGACTGTAAGGCGCCCTGAGCTCCTGCGGGAGGGAGGGCGTCCCTGAAATACCCATTATTATTATTATTATTTACACACGCACGCACAATACCAAGTGTGCCCGTTAAGGATGTGCGTGTGAGTGATGTGTGAGTTGACTGTAAAAACACTGCGCAGTAGAAATGTGATTTACGATTTTTTAGGATCCCATTGATATGAAAATGCTCACTGACAAACTGAGACCTACCCCCCCCCCCCCAACACACACACACACACACACACACACACACACACACACACACACACACACACACACACACTCCTCTCTCTCTGTCTCTCATAATTCGTGAACCGCCGTTGCAAAGGTTGCTTTAATTGAATTTTTATTGAGCATGTCATAAGTACGTTCTGTACTTCCACCAGTGCAACAAAATAAATCAGTTTAAACCAAGGATCCCATTACAAACGGCAGAAGCGTTAGGGTGGAAAACAGGACAATCACGCCCCCTCCCCCGTTCCGCCTCCAGCCCACCCCCCTCCCTTCCGGTAAACACATTGTTCTTATTTATCATACATACTGTCTACATCGAAACAAAGCCGTCAGAACAAAAACAAAACTCTGGAACACTAAACAAGTGTCTGTTATATTTTTAAAACAGTTCTAGAGTTCATCACACTTTCGGCACGTTTTTTTAGCCACATAAGTAAATAAATAAATAAGATCGGTTGTGGCAGCTGGCCGCCGTTGATAAGAAAATGCTCACTGACCAACTGAGACCCCCCCCCCCACCACCACCACCACCACCCCCATCCCCTCTCTGTCTCTCTGTCCCTGTCGCATAACTGATTCGTGAACGGCCGTTGCAAAGGTTGTTTTAATTGACATTTTTATTGAGTATGTCATAAGTTTATGTCAGGTTTATGCTCAAACTGTTTTTCCGTCTGTACTTCCTCCAATGCAACGAAATAAAATCTGCATAAACCAAACACTAAAGAAATAAACACAGAAAACCGGCAACACTAGGTCCCGCGAACAATCGCTTGACTTATACCAAAGATCCTCTAAACAATTGTATAGAGGATCTTTGCTTTTACTACTTTCAGCATGTGGAACAAGACTGACTTGAACATGTACTCAACCAAGAAAAGAAAAGAACAAAATCGAAATGAACTCCATCGTCAAACGTGAGTTAATCAGATGAGGCTGGCGATAATGGAGTTAATGCTACCATTTGTTAAACCCCTCACCCCCCCCCCCCCTTTGTTTCCGGGGAGCAACTCAAATTTCCCATCAACAGAATAATAAAGATTTGGGTTGGAGGAGTAATCCGGCTGTGAATCACTTTGTGTCAAAGCAAAATGAGATCAAGAAACAGTGACATAATTATAACTGATGGCATCAATGGCATCGGTAGAATCCGCGAAAATGGCAAGATTTTGCCGACCAAAGCAAACAAAAAAGTCCTATTTCTGACAGCAGTCACGTACAGTGCATAATTATTCTCTATTCCGCATCGGTGTCAAATTGATACCACGCCGGGATTGCGGTGCTGATATACCGCTGGGGACTTTCTTTGCCGAAATCCGGGTCTGTGAGGTCCGAAAAGAGCACGTAGTTCTTCAATTTTGGCGACAGCACAGGGAGCTGCTTCACTCTCTCCTCCCGTCTGCTTGGACTGCACGCACCGATGTGGTGTGAGATCACCAGGCGACGCGCGGACTGTAGGCTGCGAGGAGTGCTGGCTATCATAGACACGTAGGCAACCTGGTCTGCACAAATGGGAATGTCTGGATGAGACCATGCGTGTGCAATGTAGCGGAGCTCTTTGCTGGAGCAGGATCCGGACTCGTACATCATCTCTGTGATCGCCTTGGAACGGAGACGCACAGCCCAGTACATAGGGGAACGGCCTGAAGCCATCAGTCGATTGGGGAAGGTTAAGAGTGCCCGCTCAATTCGGCGATCAGTGATGCGTGGCTGGTGAGTACTGACGCCCAGCTTGATGCACTCCGCCAGAAGCTCTTGCGGATGATTCCTGTTCCACACAGCCAGCTCCAAAATTGTTTCCCCATCTCTAGTGACAGCCAGAGGGTTGCCTCCACTCGTCACGATGAGGTGCATGGTGTCCAGCACGCCAGCCTCACAAACAATATGGAGGGCAGTCTTCCCTCTCCATCTAACTTCCTTGCGGCCAACGTCTCGCCCCCAGATGGCGCAGTGCTTGATGACCTCCACCTGATTTCCTTCCATCATCCGCTGTAGTGGTGTGTGGCCGACTGGGCTGCGCTGGTTAATGTCGCAATGGAACTTCACCAACATCTTTACAATATCCCAGTTTACCATATTACTCCTCCATCCCTGCCAGTTCTTGTCTGGTTCCTTGATAGCTGTGTGCAACACAGAGCGCCCTGAGCTGTCCAGCAGATTCGGGTTTGCTTCACAATGATACAACAGTCGCTCCACTCCCTCCCAGTCTTCCTCCCTGACCATCTTGTGCAGCACTGTGTCACCCTCAGCATCCCGCTTGTCGATGTCCGCACCGTGACGGAGACAATGTGTCAAAATATCCCACTGATGATGCTTTGCAGCGGATCGCATTATGACGTCACGATGTGTGACTCCAGTCATGTCCTTGAACTCCACCAGTCGTTTGAGCGCATGCCACACGCCATCTCTGAGTGCCCGATGAAATACACGTTCTCGGTCTTCCACGGACACAAGGTCTTGCATGATGCTGATGACATGCGCCACTACACTGCCCTCCCTCCTGTCCAGTGCCTCCCACATCACCTGCCGTCTCTCCTCGTCGTCTACACCGTGTTCCATCACTCTCGTGACGAGGATCCACTGGCCAACGTTCACAAGCTGTGGTAGAGCGGCCCGACGCAGCTCCACACTCACACTGTGCTCACCGCCATCAAAGAAACCACACTCTAGGAGTGCTCTCCCCACGCCCCACTGTCGCCGTCTGATGACCTCGGGGAAGAGAGAGTCCCGCTGGGCAGCATCCATCCCCAGTCTCACCAGCTGCACCACTATGTGCCACGCCTCCTTCTCTATAGCCGCGTGAAGGGCTAGGCTGAGTGTAGTAGCATCACGTCTGACCTTATGCAGCACTGCCCGCCAGTTGCTCTCCTCTATGACATTTTGAATGTTCTGAGCGTCGGATTTAACCCGATTCTCCAACTTCGTCACCTGCCCCAGTCTGTACTTGTATCCCGCCAGTACTGCTGGTGTAGGCACTGTCTCCTGGTTGATGCTGGCCGTCTCCAGCTCCTCTCTCACACTCTGAACGTCCGCTCCCCGCTCGAACATCTCAAGGACCGTGTCCCAGTCGGCGTGCTCGGCCACCTGGCGGTAAATACGCCTTAGCTGGTCCTTGTCATGCCCGAAGTCAGCCAGAGCAAGAACCACGTCCCACCGCTTCTCATTGCAGGCTTCGGTCAGGGCCCATTTTCGCTCGTCGTCGTACAGACTGTGGTCCGTCATGTGTTTGACTGTCGTCCACTCTCTCTGTTCCACAGCCGCCTTCAGCACGGAGCGGCGAACGTCCTCCCACACAGGGGGCAGCACTGCATTACTGATGACGTCCCATCTCTTGTCACGGAGCATCAGTCGGACAGCCACGCTTTGTAGGGACGGCAGGAGGGGAATGGTAGACAGCATTTCCACCGACAACGTACTGTTCAATGATTTCTGACCAGTGCTTATTAAGAAAGTGGCGAATGTTTTCTCAGCTTCAGACGTTATTTTGATGCGACAATACATTTCCTCCAGTCTTGTGGTCAAAAATGTTTTGTCGGTGTCTGGTATTTCTGCGACATTTCTTTGTCCGTACTGACGGACTACGTCACACAAATAGTCCCTCATGTCGTCTGGCATCTGAGAAGCCATCGTTTCCGGCTCGGCTTTAGACGGACAATGGTGCATGTACACTGATTTTGCCCAGTCACACAGTATGTCAGACAGCACCCCGCCATCATCTATTGCATTTTTTATCTTTTTTATTTCGCCTTCAAGGTTCCGTTCTACAGCCAGTGTCAGCAAGAAAAACAGTAATTCCCGGGGACAGTGCTTTAAACTTTTCGACAGCGCGTCATCGTTGCACCACCGGAAGAAGCGTTTTACAACCGGCCTGACGTCATTAGTTGTCACTAATTCAAGTAACCAACTGAAACATTTCCACAGTTCCCTCCTCTGAGTGTTTTTCAGCATGATGGAAATCTCGTCTTCAGTTAATATGATGTCGATGATGTTTTCACGTTCTCGGAAACAGTCTTTTGATCCGCCTCCGGTTTCTGAAGCGGATGTCGTGTACACCGTGTGCTGCTGCTGGGAACTTCCTTTGCCAGTCAGATCTTCAACACAGTAATATAAGATGTCCTCCATGAGTGCGTCCTCGTAAGCGCGTTGACTGGCCTTTTCAATCGCCCATCTGTGTAGAGTGTCGCTAACTCGTTTCTGCAGCAACTCGCCAACCTCTCTCCATCGATACAGTGCGACGGCCTGCGTCAACAAAAAGTCCCGGCACTGATCATCGCAACAGACAGGCAGTGTGTAATCTGTCAGTGATTCACCGCAGACTCTTCTATGGTACTCCTCTATTGCCAGTCTGGCTAGAGTTTCATGAACTCCGCTCTGTAGCAACTCACCGATCTCAAACCACTCTTGCCCTCTGACGGCATCTGTCAACAAGAAGTCCCGGTACTGATCATCACGACGGGCAGGCAGTGTGTAGTCTGTCAGCGATTCACCGCGAATGCTTCTGTAGCACTCCTGTATTGCCTGTCTGACCAGATCATCGTCTATCGGGCGCCGCATTAGTTCTTCGACAGACAGCCATAGGTGTCGCTTCACAGCTTCCTTGAAAACGTCAGCAAGCTGGTCGTCAAAACAGCGTGATAACAATTTGCTGGTTGTAGAGTCATCATTTTTCGCCCTTTGGATGATCTGTTCAACCACCCACCTCAGCCGATCATCCGATACTCCGTGTTCGACAATATTCCAGGCAAAAATTATCCTCCACTGCCTGACAGTCTCTCTCACGAGAGAGTCGATCTGTTCGGGCGAGCAGTGTGGTAAAATTTGGTCCTCCACACCCTCCAGTTTCCTTACAACCCAGTCGACTTGATTACACTCGAGTCCACGCAAAATCAGCAGGCGGAGTTTCAACGTAAACGTAAGCGTGGGGAGAAATTCCCTTTCCAATTGTCTGTAAGCAGCCTCCAGGTCCTGCTCAGCGTGTATGTGTGGGATGATATACTCAATGAGATCCCCTTCCCCAGCATGCTGACATGCCTCTGTAACGGCCCAAGTCCGCTGTGACTGAGGCGCTCCACACTGTAGTATGTGACCCACATCCTCCCATCGTCTTTGCTGGACAGCTTCGATAAGGGCGTGATTGTTAATGAATCGTGCGAAAATAGAGCCCAAAATAGATCCCATGGCGGGATATCAGTCTTTACAACACAGTTTGTGGTTTGTGGGTGGTTGATCTCGTTTTAACTTTCTTGAGTGCCGTACCTGTAATCACAGTAAGACAACGAGAACAGATGCTTGTAATGTGTGTTAGATCCTGAGTCAGGTTGACAGAATGTTGCCATGTGACTGAAGCTTTCGTTTTCATGTTAGCGTCATTATTCTTTTCTATCCGAGCATTGGATCCCGTTCATGAATGCACAATGATGAGATGAAATCAATGTATCAGAGGATTCTAAACTTGCGCTGTTCTAGAACAGTTCATTCACTTAACTGTATTCATTTATTGAGCGGAAGGGGAGGTACCATAAATAGTAAATACAGGTAATGTTGGACTCCTTTACAATGTCAATCATTCAGAGAGGCTGGGGTGGGGGTGGCGTTTTGTTGCTTTCAATTTCTGTCAACGCAGTCGTTTCGATTTTCAAAAAAAAAACACACAAAAAACCCCAGACAAACAAACAACAACAACAACAACACACACACACACTGACACACACACACACACACACACACACACACACACACACACACACACACACACACACACAACAAAGATGATACTTCTACAACCTGACTTGACGTGAATGTGGTAAAATTACAATCACGACTGATCAGAGAGAGAGAGAGAGAGAGAGACTAACCTGCAGTAGTTTTAGTTTGTGTTTTTATGTTCTTGCTGCACGGCAGACACTGTCATACACTCAAAGCTCGCAGTCACGAACTGTAAACCGTTCTGCAGGCACACACCTTCAGTAAACTCTGCTGAACCTAACGACTGCGTGTACATGTTGCCTGACTTGTCCTGAACTACTGAAGTAACGGACCAATAGTTCGCAATAACAGCCTTTTTCAAACGTCGCCACGACCAATCAAGTCGGGTGGCAGCCTTCTACAGTCCAGCTTTTCGAGTCAATCACCTATTGTGTCTGTCTATTGTCTGTAATGTCAATCAAAGAATGTGCTCGTTTCGGTAAGGACAGCAGGTTGTATGGGCCAACGGTGTGTTTTTGCTGTGACGCCGCTTACGCTGTTTGGCTCCGTGCCAGCACAGTGACTGTATGGGTTATGTGTCACGTATCGGCGGCCACCCCGATCAGTAAAGTACATGGCGTCATTGGTATATCAGTACTGGAGGCGAAATGCCCGTCACAGTGCGTGCAACCAATCCTAGTTTCGCGCATTGGTGCTCGCCAACAATTGCCGGCCTGTGTTCACGGAGATTATACAGAGCTGGAAGTCAGTATATTATTGTAACGTGCTCTACACTGGGTGAAACAAAACACTCAGGCAGACTGAAGTTTCTATGGTTCATTTCCAGAGAAGTTTTGGGCGGAAGTCGCACATGGTAAGGTACGGGGTTTCCGGTCCCTGGCCAGACCGAAAGTACCAGGGCCCGTAGTTTCGCATCACGCGACAATTATACCGGCTGTCAGGTCATGCAAAGTAAACTTGATACTTTGGGTTTTACCATTGTAGGGCACACACACACACACACACACACACACACACACACACACACACGCACGCACGCACGCACGCACGCACAAAACAAAACAAAAAAACCCAAACAAACATTTTATTCACTCAGTGTCAGTATAGTGTACGTTATATATACTACTTACCAGTTACCACAGGAGGGAAGGGGGGGGGGGAGTGTCTCTATAATCCAAAGTGTAAATACTCCTGCATGTCGATAGTCATACGTGTCGATAGTCCGACAATTTGACACATTTTGTATTGATAGTCCTATTGTTCAATATTCCTGCACTGGATGGTCTTACGTGTCGATACTCCTACACTTACTTGAAGTCTCGTCAGTCTTACGTATTGACCCTGTCTATAGTCCTATTGGAACATCTGATTCCTATGGACACGTAGGATTAATGACACGTAGACCTGACAAGGCTTAATTTAAGCAAGTGCAGGACACTCGACAAGCACGACAATCGACCGTAGGACTATCACGATTTCGGACCATAGGCACGTAGGACTATCAGCATAGGACTATCGACACGTAGGACAATTGCTGCGTAGTATGTTTTGCAACCCCCCCCCCCCCCCCAAAAAAAAAAAAAAAAAAAAAAAATCCTGTAGACAAGAGAGGGAAAGACGAAAAAAAAAAAAAAAAAAAAGCTGAAGGAGAAAGGAGAAGAAAAGAGAAGAAGAAACTTAAACGTGACCGTAACAGCTGTAACGTCTCGCGTCGTCCCCCCCACCCCCCCCCCCCCCCCTTCTCTCTCCCCTTCGCTGGTCTTTGTATCGAGGAACATTTGAACATCACTAAGCCCTCCCCTCCCCCTATCCCCCATGGTCGGGTTTTACGGGTCAACTTTGACCACGACCCCGAACCCCTTCTCCCAGGAAATTCCTTCTTTCTAATCTGCCACTGGGTAAGGAGACACTGTGTCGGTTTACCTTCTTTAATGTGGCTGTTCGTAAGAATGTTTGTCTCAGATAACTAAACGACAGTAGTTGACGCCAACGGTGTGCGTGTGTGATGCACTTGCCAACTGGCTAGGAATACTTGAACTTCTGCTTTTTTTTATTTTTATTGTAGGTTGTTAGCGATATGCATAAGAACGTGCTTAAGAAAAACAGGGCTTCGGCAATCTTCTAAAAGTCACCTAACAAACACACATTCAATATTCACGATCCGTACTCACACGTACTTGAATGACACAAGATAGAAAAGAATTGCAAGTGCGTTCACTGGTGTATGAAACTGGACAACACGTGGATTTTGGAGGTAAAAGCACGGAGAGAAATTTTGCATGATAACGAATCTTTCATTTTTCAACACTTTATTATCTTTAGACAGTATATATTTATCGTTTTCAGATTATTTGGCAAATAGGTCACTGGTCCAGCTAGACCAAACCCTTTCTCATCCGAAACCGATTTTTTTTTGTTAAAAAAACAACAACAAACAAACAAGTAGATCGTGTTTTTGCCCTATAATTTGACTGATCACTTGAGAAAGTGACAGTTTAAAGTCGCCCTCGGAAGCTACACTTAATGCTTGGTACTTTAATTTAGAATGTGGCAATTAATCGCATGAGGATAAGTGCTGACAGTCATATCTTAAATGGCTCTCAAATGAACAGGACCTCAAGCGGTCGTGCAGTTACACAAGAGCTTGAGGTACATCGTCAAACTTGTTGACTGTTCAGCCCTGTCGTGGCTCTGTTACATGATATCGCCCCTTCGTGCGCATGTTCAGTGACCTGAACAACCTTTCTGGTTACAATTCGTCGGTGTCACAGTCAGTGAAACACAGTACGCGCTTTAAGATTGATATCGCACTTAAATGGTTTCGGAGAAATGTTTTGACAAAATAACAACCCGGATTCACCACCACCATCCTTCCCTTTCTCCATTTTAGTGCTATGACATCGGCACTGCTTGTGCAATGTTGTCTGATCTCGTCTCTCTCTTTATGGAGAAGAACGACCCGTTGTCGTTTTACAGTCGGATTATTTTGATTAAAGCAAACAGGACACACTGAGGTTTTCTTTACCGTTTATGATGTCTGGTTTTACCCACCAAGACTCATGCAGGCGGCAGGCAGGCAGGCAAGCAGGCAGGCAGGCAGGCAGGCAGGCAGGCACGCACGCACGCGCGCGCACACACATACAGAGACTGGTAATAGGTAGGGATGTGCCGATTCGAAATGGCCGAATCGATTTTCGAATCCCGATTTTTTTACCGAACTAGTTTTAAAACTGCGAATCGGCTGGATTGTCAAGGGAGACAAGTCGGAACCAGATAACCTTTGAGTAGTGATACAATGTTTCCCTTTCATTGATTGCAAATTACACGTATTACTAACATTTATTTAGCATAGTCCCCGGACAGCACGCACTGTGACTGTCGGCCCGCTGTCAGGCCGATAGTGCGTGCTGTCCGGGACCTTACTAAATTCATTCCGTGCACTGTTCTCTTTAAGGTAAAAAGCATTGAAATTAAAATAAATCAGTTATATCGAAGAATGGCTTTTGTGCATACTTTACAAAATAATGAAAATTCTCTCTGTCTCTCTCTCTCTCTCAAGAGAACAGGGTACACCGGCACACACGATGCACTTTTTTAATTGGACCCACACTGGACAATCTCTACTTTAATGGAAGCGGGACCATAAGAGACTAGACTGTCAGCCTTTTCTTACTGAAAAAAAAACAACAACAAAAAAAAAAACTGAACGCCGTGTTTCCATTTTGACGCGTCGTCTCGCTCCGTCTGCTCGAAATTCTGTTTGCCGACCAGAGTAACGTCCCTTTTCTCCGCTTCGGCAATTTCCGGAAAGGGCCGAGAGTTGCCGAGCGAATCGTAGCAAATCGCGATTCAAGAGTCGAATCGATTTATCGGCGATTCAAAAGTCCGAACCGATTTTAAGCAATAAATCGATTTTTTGGCACATCCCTAGTAATAGGTTATATTCTTTACATACAAAGTAGCATCACTGACAGGAAGTTGTGCCAACATTCTGTTCTGATCTGCAAATGAAACCAATATCATATTCTTGCAAAAGAAAACCCCACTAGCCAAGTGAAAACGTCCAATCATTGCCTGTATAGTATGACCCTCACCATGTGCTCGTAACACAAAACAGCCTAGACACTACGACTTTGATGAGAGAGAGAGAGAGAGAGAGAGAGAGAGAGAGAAGGGGTGTTGGGTATTTTGGAGTTTTACGTCCTTTTCCACCGCGTATGGGTGATATCAAAGACGGGACAGTGAGAGAAAGGCCAGCGCAAATATGCGGCTCCAGCCGGGATTCGAACTCACGACCCGAGCATTGAGAGTCCAACGCTCTACTATTCGGCTTCCCGGCTCCCCCGCCCGAGAGAGAGAGAGAGAGACAGAGAGAGAGAGAGAGAGAGAGAGAGAGAGAGAGAGATGTCAGTGCAGTTTCCCTGTGCATTCCCCACTATTTAATGGGCATGCGCTTTGAAACACCTCTGTCACCTTTGGATTAAAGGTCTGCAATCTCAACAAAAATTCGCAAACATTGTGTTTTTCAGAAACTGCGACTGTGCATAATGCAGGCAGCTCTGTCACAGTTGCAGAGTTGTCAGCGCTTCGGAGACCCTTTGACCAGAGCGTGAGTTTGCGGTGACTTCATTGTGATTTTGATCAGTGAGCGAGACACATTGCTACAGCGTCTAGCGGGTGTTGTGTGCTGCACGAGAAGACTAGTCACTGCGATCTTTCTCGCTCGGTGTCAAAACACAAACTGAGCTGTGAAATCAGGCTGCCCGTGGCTTTAAAGGGCTTTTAGGGACGCTGAAAACTCTGTAACTGCGACAGAGTCGGCTGTGCATCTTGCACAGTCGGATACTTTTTTTTTTTTTTTTTTTTTTAAAGCAAACTGTTCGCGTTTTTTGTTGTTGAGACTGCAGACCTTTAAGTAATCTGAAACTTTCAAGGCTATTTCCCAAAGCACAGGAAATATGAGACCTGCCATAGTAAACCTTGTTTTGTAACGCATCGCATTACACTTAAGAGAACGATACCTTGTTACAGAAGACCCGGAATAACACGAACGAAGACCCGGAATAACACGAACGACAACTGCCTCTCGAGAATGCACTTTATTACACATTTTTTATGCGTTTCGAGATTTTTTTCACCAAACAAACCATTAATGTTGTGGTACAACACAAACAGGTCTTACAGTATCTCAGATTATTGTTTCGTAAGCATAGTACATTTGCGAAATACGAAGTGATACCGAGAAAAGAGGTTTTGACAATAACGTGAGAGGCTGAGTTGTATTTTTGAAGTTGTTTTTAAACCAGCCATGCAACCAAGCAACCAACCACCAAACCATCACCAGCCCCACAACAACCACCACCACCACCACCACCGCCACCACCACCACCAACAAAAGCAACAACAGTAAAAACAACCTGCCGACTTCTGCATAAAACTATTTTGAGTTGATTACGAATATTTCGCTACGACGGTAAACCTCTTTAACACAAAAGGAAACGGTAATAACTGCGAAGTGGTTACAAGTTAAGCAAATAAAAGCGACATAAAAGGGACAGAAACCACTTAACTTTGACAAAGGACGGCACAGGCCAACGTTTCGGCTTTCGCCTTCTTCAGGACATAAACAAATGGGACATAACTTCAACAAACAAACAAAAGGTAACTCTGCGGACGTACTGACATACACGGCGCGGAAAAAAACAAACAAACAAACAACAACGCCTGGAGATCATTTTACCCCGGATTACCCCGGAGACCTTGAAGAACGATCGCTTGCCCCGCCGAGTGCAGGAATACGCCTGGAACAATCGAGACTGACCTCGTTTGTGGAGATCATTTTACCCCGGATTGTTTCACTGGCGCTTTTGCGAAGGATGTTGCTGCTTCACTTGTCAAACACGCATCAATCGGCTCTTCCCCATCGTCCCCACTGTTTTCTGCCCGACCCCTTACTGAGCTCTTCCTCAGAATATTCTGGCTCGAAATTATAGGGAACTATCCCCAAATCCATTCTAGCTTTCAGGAAATAAGCAAAGTGTGTATACGAGCCAGAAATAGCACGCCTAAAAAGTGTAGCAGGCACACCTGCACGCACAGAGAGTGTGCCAGCTTAGTGTCGTTTGCTGCTGAGTGGTGGAGTGACGTCACTGCTAGGATCAACATGGCAGCCTCCATGGCATCGCATTTCGGCTGCCGTTTGGTGTGACAAAATGCTGAATGGTGTATTCATTCTTCGCTTAAACCGTAGCACTATGTCAGCCATGGTATACGGCGAAAGTGGAAGTTTCCCACTCGAAGTGACCATCAAACTAGGCATGATACGCCTTTGGGCAGATTTAGTTTCCTCACAGTCCGATAAGTACTCTTGCAGAATGTACTCAGTCATAAATGTGTTGCAGAATAATTCGGTTTATGCTTCTCCGTGGTTAAACCAGGTTAAACATATTCTTGTAGATGCGGGCCTGGAATGTGTCTGGGAGAGCCAGTCCTTCAGTAGTAAAAACTCACTGTGCACAGCGGTTCAAAAGCACCTCCAAGACACGTTCAGACAGCAATGGCGGACTGACCTCGAGAGTAGCTCGAAATGTCTACTGTATAAACACTACAAAGATGATATTGTAGTAGAACCTTCTACAAAACTCCTGCCAGAGCAGTACGCAGTAGCCCTTCTTAAATTCCGTTGCAGTAACCATAAACTCCCTATTGAACAAGGCAGAAAACAAGGTATACCCAGAGAACAGCGACTGTGCAGAAAATGCGACATGACTGCAATAGGCGACGAATTTCATTTAATTCTAGAATGTCCGGCGTTTCAAGAGGAGCGCAACAAGCACATACCACTTCGTTTCCTCAGAGTCAAATCGACGTACAATCTTTGTAAACTGTTGGGATCAAAATCCAAACAAGTTGCCCTTGCTCTAGCAAAATTTTTGAAAGCGAGTAGGACGGTATAATGTGTGTGTGTGTGTGTGTGTGTGTGTGTGTGTGTGTTAGCTGTTTCAGAGGTTTCATAGATGGTTGCGCTGTCCGGTGTATAGATTATGTGTATGTTGTACATATAATTATCTTCTGTCGTATCGTTCTCTGTATAATTATGTGGTCTTGGTTTATTTGAATTTTCTTTTCTTTTTGTATCCTCCATACCCCAACAGGGGAAAAAGGAAAATAAAATCTTGAAATCTTGTTCAAATCTTTTGGGCTGCAGCCGTCTAGGACATCACTATCTATCCCCTAAACCCAACATTGCACTTGGCTTGCCTTACCCTTTAACTAGCCGCGAACTACGCTTCACTTGTTCCACTGACTGTGAACTGGATCTGTTTGTGTAACTTGTCCATTACAGTGAAGGATACATAAAATGTAAAATGTGGCCGACCTGGCAGTCTAACTGGATTGAATAAGTGTTCAGCTGGACTGTACAGTCAGGGTAGCTATCCCCATCCCCCAGAACCTGCCGTCTGAAATGACCTCGTTGTAGCAAGGACGATAAACCCCAGCTAACCAACCAACCAACCGCTTCACTTGGCAGTCGCCAGCCAGCCCTGCTGCCAGTCACTGCACGTGCACACGATATTGTTGCTCTCCACTCTGCGTTAGTACTGTTTTCCTGAAATAAACCTATGTCATAGCGACCGCTGTGTTTTGTCTCCCTGCCTGCATGTACCTGACCCTCCCTGGGCACCCGGTCACGTTTAGATTTACCGTTTTTAGATTATTTGGCAAATAAGCCACTGCGGGACCAGATAGACCAAACCCGATTCTCATCCGAAACTCATTTTTGTAAAAAAAAAGGAATAAGTAGATGGTGTATTTGCCTGTAATTTAACTGATCACTTCAGAAAGTGACAGTTTAAAGTCGCCCTCGGAAGCTACACTTAATGCTTGGTACTTTAATTTAGAATGTGGCAATTAATCGCATGAGGATAAGTGCTGAAAGTATTGGCTCTCAAATGAACAGGACCTCAAGCGGTCGTGCAGTTACACAAGAGCTTGAGGTACATCGTCAAACTTGTTGACTGTTCAGCCCTGTCGTGGCGCTGTTACATGATATCGCCCCTTCGTGCGCATGTTCAGTGACCTGAACAACCTTCCTGGTTACAAATCGTCGGTGTCACAGTCAGTGAAACACAGTACGCGCTTTAAGATTGATATCGCACTTAAATGGTTCCGGAGAAATGTTTTGACAAAATAACAACCCGGATTCACCACCACTATCCTTCCCTTTATCCATTTTAGTGCTATGACATCGGCACTGCTTGTGCAATGTTATCTGATCTCGTCTCTCTCTTTATGGAGAAGAACGACCCGTTGTCGTTTCACAGTCTGATTATTTTGATTAAAGCAAACAGGACATACTGAGGTTTTCTTTACCGTTTATGATGTCTGGTTTTACCCACGGTCACCAAGACTCAGGCAGACAGGCAGGCAGGCAGGCAGGCAGGCAGGCAGGCAGGCACACACAGACACACACAGACACACACAGACACACACACACACACACACACACACACACACACACACACACACAGAGACTGGTAATAGGTTTATATTCTTTACATACAAAGTAGCATCACTGACAGGAAATTGTGTCAACATTCTGTTCTGATCTGCAAATAAAACCAATATCATATTCTTGCAAAAGAAAACCCCACTAGCCTAGTGAAAACGTCCAATCATTGCCTGTATAGTATGACCCTCACCATGTGCTCGTAACACAAAACAGCCTAGACACTATGACTTTGATGAGAGAGAGAGAGAGAAGGGGTGGTGGGTATTTTGGAGTTTTACGTCCTTTTCCACCACGTATGGGTGATATCAAAGACGGGACAGTGAGAAAAAGGCCAGCGCAAATAATTTTTATGCGGCCCCAGCCGGGATTCGAACTCACGACCCGAGCATTGGGAGTCCAACGCTCTACTATTCGGCTTCCCGGCTCCCCCGAGAGAGAGAGAGAGAGAGAGAGAGAGAGAGAGAGAGAGAGAGAGAGAGAGATGTCAGTGCAGTTTCCCTGTGCATTCCCCACTATTTAATGGGCATGCGCTTTGAAACACCTCTGTCACCTTTGGATTAAAGGTCTGCAATCTCAACAAAAAATCGCAAACATTGTGTTTTTCAGAAACTGCTACTGTGCATAATCCAGGCAACTCTGTCGCAGTTGCAGCGCTTTGGATATCCTTATAAAACCAGCGCGTGAGTTTGCGGTGACTTTATTGTGATTTTGGTCAGTGAGCGAGACACATCGCTACAGCGTCTAGCGGGTGTTGCGTGCTGCACGAGAAGACTAGTCACTGCGATCTTTCTCGCTCAGTGTCAAAACACAAACTGAGCTGTGAAATCAGGCTGCCCGTGGCTTTAAAGGGCTTTTAGGGACGCTGAAAACTCTGTAACTGTGACAGAGTCGACTGTGCATCTTGCACAGTCGGATACTTAATTTTTTTTTTTTTTTTAAAGCAAACTGTTCGCCTTTTTTTGTTGTTGAGACTGCAGACCTTTAAGTAATCTGAAAGTTTCAAGGCTGTTTCCCAAAGCACAGGAAATATGAGACCTGCCATACTAAACCTTGTTTTGTATCGCATCGCATTACATTTAAGAGAACGATACCTTGTTACAGAAGACCCGGAATAACACGAACGAAGACCCGGAATAACACGAACGACAACTGCCTCTCGAGAATGCACTTTATTACACATTTTTTATGCGTTTCGAGATTTTTTTCACCAAACAAAACATTAATTTTGTTGTACAACACGACCAGGTCTTACAGTATCTCAGATTATTGTTTCGTAAGCATAGTACATGTGCGAAATACGAAGTGATACCGAGAAAAGAGGTTTTGACAATAACGTGAGAGGCTGAGTTGTATTTTTGAAGTTGTTTTTAAACCAGCCATGCAACCAAGCAACCAACCACCAAACCATCACCAGCCCCACAACCACCACCACCACCACCACCACCGCCACCACCACCAACAACAAAAGCAACAACAGTAAAAACAACCTGCCGACTTCTTGAGTTGATTACGAATATTGCGCTACGACGGTAAACCTCTTTAACACAAAAGGAAACGGTAATGACTGCGAAGTGGTTCAAGTTAAGCAAATAAAAGCGACACAAAAGGGACAGAAACCACTTAACTTTGACAAAGGACGGCACATGCCAACGTTTCGGCTTTCGCCTTCTTCAGGACATAAACAAATGGGACATAACTTCAACAAACAAACAAAAGGTAACTCTGCGGACGTACTGACATACACGGCGCGGGAAAAAACAACAACAACAACAACAACAACAACAACAACAAAAAAACGGTGGGCAAGAAAAGGACCATGGACTGTGTGTGAAAAAAAAAATTGTTGGGCAGAAAAGAACAAAAAAGAATAGTGAAAATTAGCAATCACAACACCCATCCTTTGGTGACCATGGACTGTGTGGATGGGTGGGTGTTGTGATTGCTAATTTTCAGTCTGGCGAATGTTATGATGATTTGGATGATAGTGTTGAGTCAGAACTTGACAAAGAAAGAAAGCGGAAAATCTGTGGGCGGTGAGTGCAGTCAGTGTTGCGCGTGAAACATAGCTTTGACAGAAGGCCATGCTTTTATTCAACAGCGCGATATCAAAACCTTGCACATCCCGCTCTCACAAAACTGGTTATCCAAGTCAAGATATTTTTAGAGTAATGATGGAGTCTTTTTCGGTCATGCCCCGTAACCTCTTCCGGTGCATTGCTGAAGGCGGCTGGTACTAATTTTCACCGCAAACTCGTAAAATCAATGCTTGAGGCACTCGCCTACCCGCGCGTAAACAACATTTCAACAGTAAGATGTATTCCCTTTGAGGTCCTTCGTTTCGGAGTCACTTTGTTTCTCCCTGCTGCACCCAGGTGGATGCGCCACGGACAGAAGATTTTCAATTTTTTTCCCCAGTGGTGTGCTGCAGTCTATAGTCTACAGAATTTGTAGATACGATCTAAAGCACACCATGCTGGCGGCTTTTGAAAACCGGTTTAGACAGCGCACAGCATATATGATGTGAAAAGTGATCTTGTTGGCTGTAATCGGCACTCGGAAATCTAAACATACAAGTCCCGAGCAAACACACAGACCTGAGCGATCTTCCTGGTTACAAGCACATCATAAAAGCAGGATTTGAAAGTGCCCGAAATTATGGCTAAGAATATGCTCAATGCATAAAGTTTAATGTGTGGAAGCTGAAGGTTTGCATGGTTTAGATATTCTGAGATCACACACACACACACACACACACACACACACACACACACACACACAGAGTTAAACAGATCAATTTATGCCAACTGCCTTCCGGGTTTGTGAGCTTTGAAGAAATATAATTTGGCCCAGAGCTTTTTCTTTTTCCTGCCAATCACATGCACTATGGCTGTAATTCATATTGTCGCCATCTGGGTCAGGTATTTTCAAACGTGCACTTACCGAACTGTCGCAGTGTGGATTCGATTTAGGCTTGCTTTGAATTCTTAATTACATGGGGACAAGATTATTGTCAATAGCAGTAAAACAACAACAACAACAACAAATAAACGTACCCATTTCTAATGAAACGCTGTATGTGTGTTCACTCCTCTGACTGCGCGCTCCTTGTAGAACAAACGCTGTTTATCAGTCGTGAAGTAAGTTGGCGACAATATTTATAAAAGAATCGAGACAATGGAAACTTCTCAAGTCGCATAGCTGTGGTCTGCGTTCGACTCGTCGGAGTGAACTGGATGAGGATTGTTGCCATGACTGAAGTTACCTCGTGCTGAAACCAGTCAAGGCCAAGGTACACTGATTCCATGATATTTTACACATAATTTAGAATAGTATCAAAGGCGTCGCTAAAGCCAAAAACATGCGCTCAATCAGGTCAGTTTCAAAGTATGGAAAGTAAGTTAGGTGTTCAGCGATAGTCATCGCGCCCCCCTCCCCGCCACTTCCACTGTAATCAACGTAGGGCAAAGCAGACACTGGTCCAGTGACGTACAAAGCACATAATTATCTCCTAGATCTAGGTAGCGCTCTCAGCTTTAATTACTTCCCCTATGTTACATGTAAGTCCATAGTTGATTTTATCTTTGTACAGTAATCACATGTACATTTACAACGAGCATTAGCAGAGGGTCCTGATTTTGTTATGACATGTAATACTATGCGAAGGACGCATGCTTGCTTTTCCTGCTTCCACGTTCCCATGGCCCATTGAACCGCCATGCATATTAGCGCAATCAACGTTCTTGGACGCGTGTGTTGACCCCAGCAGTCGCAACCTTATTCGCGCATTACTGATGGGCAGTGGGATTGCCATTTTTTTTTGCATGGCATCCAAACTTACACTGAGTGCGTCCTTTCTTTCTGTTTCCGAAAACAGAATAAAGCAGATATGGTGCTCAGCTATCTTTTCGGTGAGGAAGAGAAATCTGTTAGTGTGTGTAGTGTTTTGCATCATATGCATTTTGTGGGAGTAATTCACTAGGGTACAATTCACAACACGTGCCATCATGACAACGGTGCAAAAGGTCAGTGGGTGGTTTGCGCAACTGACCAGACACGTCGGTATCGCCTGGATGGCCGTGCATTAACCGCTGCATACTTTATCCAGTAATGTTTGTCGAACAGCGCGTACCATTGCCAAATCTCTTTTGACAGTCTCAGTCAGTGCGAGAGACCCGAGGTCGAAATTGATACCAGGAAGTGAGCCGAAGTGAACCAATCGCCATTCGAGCAATGTCACATGTGATATGGGGATTACTGTATAACGCTGCGTTGTTTGTGTGTTCGCTATTTAGGGCACAGAACCGGACCTGCATCTTCAGACACACCTGCGGTGACAGGTGTGATCGGTACGTTCCGTCAGTGACCAGATTATGTCCGTTACATCACATTAGTACCTTTTCGGGTTTGCAGCTCTGGCGTGCCAGTGTTTATGCGCAGTGTGCTTGAATTTTATAAACCATATTTAGGGTTCCTCGGAAAGTAGATTCCTGAGAAACGTTTGCTGCTGCTGAGCGCAGTGCAGGCAGAGCCTGCTGAAAAACAACATGGACAAAACCGGTAAGTAGAATATTACTTGGTGTACTGATACAGCGTTACATCCAACTGATTTCTGCTTAAACTGTGCAGTCGACCGACTTGAGCTTAGACTGATGATTTGTTGATCACAAACAGCACATACTATCGATTTGATTGGACAATCTGTTTCCTCACAATCATAGTTTTAAATTTGGTGTACAGAAATATACCCGAATATAGAAACTGAAAGTTGAATCTCAAAGCCAGATATCTCTGAATATAATAGTTAAATGTCTCTGGAAATATAAAACTTAAAAAAACACCTTACATCATTAGCTTTCATTGAAGCACTCGTCCCCTCTCCATTTCCAGATTAATCATACCTGTAAAATGCTATGACATATCTACGTTTTACAATGTGTACAATGTCGAGTCAAAGACTTTATCCATAGGTGCCGGCATTAAAATTTAATTACAAAGAAGCGATTTTAAAATATTGATGTGGTTTTGTAGAATTAACCAATCTTAGCACAACGCCAAATATTTGTGCTGGCTTTTTCATCGTTGCCCCGTCTTTGGTATCACCCGTATGTGGTGGAAAAGGACGTTAACCCCCCCCCCCCCCCCCGGTTAAGCTTAAAACTACGGCGCATATACGATTGACAAGCCTTGTGTTTCTTGTGCCTGCACCAAAGCGAAACTGTCCTTTACTTGTACTTCTGGCCCTCTGTCGCAATGTATAACGCAGAAATTCCTTTGTGAAAATCTCAGGCGAGACCCTGTACTCGGGTCACCAGCTTGGAATTCGTAAGTTTCTCTGTTCCATACTCGCCTCGCGATACACAATCCCTGGGGCGATTTGTTCGAAAAATGTGTTCTAATTGTGTTATTTGAAATAATTACATGAACCTGTGACCTGTAGGGACATACAAAACAGAAAAGCATTTGTGAAAATCTAGATCAAGAGCACAGATTCCAAAGCCCTACGTCTATGGATATTATGATCGAGACGCCTCACACCGGTCGCCATTTAGGAACTTGCAAGCGAGTGAACATGTGACGGGTGCCTCAGTAAAGAACCAAAAAGAGCTATAAGCACGCTTCAACGCTGTAAGCCTTATGCAAAATTTGAAAGACTAACATCTATAGACCCATTACTAATGTATGGACAACATAATTATTTTACCTAGTTTTGGTACACACAAATGCTTACGAGAATGAACTCGTAAAATCGGCCATTTCTGCGAAGATTCGCCGAGTGCTGTTCGCTGCGTAGTGGTAACCCCTGGCCCCTTCAACAAAACCACCGTTTGTCGATGCTCGTTTTAGGCATGGGAGCATGCACCAAACGGATGCTTTAATTGCCAAGTGGCAAAACCTGCCTCAACCAGGAAGTACCCAGCGTGTTAAGAGCGTGACTCGTTGGCTCCCTTGTGTAACAATGGGAGTCTGTTATAACCCTCCGTCGTCTCTGTGTGTGTGTGTGTGTGTGTGTGTGTGTGTGTGTGTGTGTTTGTGTGTGTGTGTGTGTCTGTCTGTCTGTCTGTGTGTCCGCAGTAAACCTTAACATTGGCATTTTCGCAGAATCTACAAACAGCAGAGTCACCAAACTTGGCATGCCGATAGACAGCCATAAGACCTTTCAAAATAGGTCATTTTGAATGACCTTGACTCAAGGTCAAGGTCACTAAAGCTGTCTGTTTGAAAATTTTACATTGGCATTTTCTTGGAGTCTACAAACACCAAAGGTTTTCAACTTTGCATGATGTTAGACATTGATAAGAACTTTACAGATATACATGTATTTAATGGCCTTGTTTGAAGGTCAAGGCCAGACAAGCGATTTTCCGCATTTTCGTAGAAAACCTTAACATTGGCATTTTCTCAGAATCTACAAAAAGCACAGGCACCAAACTTGGCATGCTGATAGACAACCATAAGACCTTTCAAAATATATCATTTTGAATGTTGTCACTAAAGCTGTTTGTTTGACAATTTTGCATTGGCATTTTCTTGGAATCTACAAAAACGGGAGGTTTTAAACTTTGCATGATGATAGACATTGATAAGAACTTTACAGATGTACATGTATTCAATGGCCTTGTGTCAAGGTCAAGGCTATACAAGCTATTTACCGCATTTCCACAGTAAACCTTAACATGGGCATTTTCTCAGAATCTACGAAAAGCAGAGGCACCAAATTTGGCATGCCTATAGACAGCCGTAAGACCTTTAAAATTATATCATGTTGAATGACCTTGACTAAAGGTCAAGGTCACTAAAGCTGTCTGTTTTAAAATTTTGCATTGGCATTTTCTCGGAATCTACATAAACCAGAGGTTTTAAACTTTACATGGTGATAGACATTGATAAGAACTTTACAGATATACATGTATTCAGTAGCATTGTGTCAAGGTCAAGGCCGTACAAGCTATTTCTGTGAAACCGTAACATTGGCATTTTCTCAGAAACAACAAACAGCAGAGGCGCCAAACTTGGCATGCTAATAGACATTGATAAGACCAATATATCCATACCACTTTAAATGACCTTGACTCAAGGTCAAGGTCAGTAAAGCTGTCTGTTGTGAATTTCAATACTACTGTTTTTGGAGAAACTACAAATACTAGAGGCATCCAACTTGGTGTAATGATAGACATTGATATCTTATTTGAATGACCTTGACCCAAGGTCAAGGCCATATAGTCAGTTTTGGGAAAAAAGTGTAACATCACCTTACTTGGCTTGATGATAGATAGTGATAAGAAATTTACAAACATACTCTTTTGAATGACCTTGACCCCTGTCACAAGGGAGCCGTGGAGGCTTTTGCCTCTCTAGTTTTTGGTTTTAACTTCTCCCGACAGCTCAGCTGCAGTTTCAAGATGAAAGAAGCAAGAGGTGCAGCAGGATGTGTGTCACTGATTTATTCTCTTGGGTAATTTCATAAATGGTCTCACATGAGCGACTTTACTGGCATGTTTAGTTTATTTACTGATATGTTTAGTTTATCTACCATATTATATACACTTTTCTTCAAATTATTTACCATTGCCATTGGTCATTCATTCACAGGATACAGCGTAGGAGTATGGGTGGCACCGTGGCTCTGGTTGATGCTTTCAGCAACTGTGCAGAGTAAGCAAAGGAATATAAGCATTTAGCATGAGAGCATGTAGCATTATAATGCTAAATTCGAAGTGTGTGTATCTTGGTGTTCGTGACAGCTGCGCTGTGCACTGCCTTAAAGTTGTCCGTCCCTTTGTACCACCCTCTGCGCCTCCGTGAACAACCTAACGCATCAACCGAATGCCCTCTTCTTGCGTTGCCATAGGCCATAAGACCTTTCAAAACATACCATTAAATTTTTAATGACCTTGGCTCAAGGTCAGGGCCACTAAAGCAGCCTGTTTGGAACATAATTAACATAGGCATTTTCTAAGAATCTAGAAAAACCAGAGTCTTCAAACTCGGCATGATGATAGACATTGATAAGAACTTTGCAGACATACCCGTATTCAATGGCCTTGTGTCAAGGTCAAGACAAAGCCGTTTATGAAAAACTTTAAAAAAAACCCATAAAAAACAACAACTTGACGTTGGCATTTTCTCAGAAACAACAAACAGCAGAGGCACCAAAACAAGGCTTGGTGATAGACAGCAATGAGGCCTATGCAGACAGCCCTTTTGAATTACCTTGACTCATTCAATGTCAAGGTTCAAAGCTGTCTGTTGTGAACTTTTACATTACCATTTTTGCAGAAACTACAAAAACTAGAGCCATCAAACTTAGCGTAATGATAGACATTGGTAATATCTTTTCGAATGAGCTTGACCCAGTGTCAACAGGCCGTACAAGCTTTCATGGGAAAATTGTAATATTGCCATTTTCTCCGGAACCACGAACACCAGAGACACTTCACTTTATATGATGATATATAGTAGTAAGAGCTTTACGAATATACTCTTTTGAATGAACTTTACCCATCTAACAGTTGAACCAAGGAGGCTTCTGCCTCTCTAGTTCCTAGTGATGTGTGTTGAGTAACATTTACTGACGCGTACGCTGTTGCACTCATGATAAGTATAATATGGAACAATGAGACATGCACGCCATGACTGATAGAGGCGGTTCTGTGCCGGTGGTAAATTTTGGGTGGTCTCGAGCGTACTGCAGGGTAGCTTTAGAAATACCGTAGTTGCCGAATGCACCAAATAGCGAAACTGTCTAGCAAGTCAGGCGTGAAGCCTTAGCGGTGGTGGGTAAATGTCTGGTCACGGGCTACCGATTTGTACACACATCGGCAAAGGTTGAAAAAATGTTTGCTTTGTATCGCCTCAGTCCACATATTTCTGAGAAATTCTAGATGAAAATGGCGCAGGTGCATAACCTTGATCATTTGGTAACAATACTTCGGGATATTTAACACATTTTCCCATTTTCCCAGCTGACTGCAAGGCGATGCTAGCTCGGCAATTGCGACTGTGGAAAACAGCCAACATAGCGTGAGACGCGGAGCCAGACTTGTTCCGAAATCGCGCACGTTTGCGCTTATTTTCGGCTAATTCTCGGCCAGTATCGATATTGTACATGGAATGCAGCCCCACAGTTTCCCGAGAAAACAAACGAACACCACGTTACACGTTCATTTTAAAGTCTTGCAACACGAGAATGCAGACATCGACCCATTTTAGACATCAGATCGAAGTAGTCTGATGCTAGACTACGGCTCTGATCTAGCGTTCTGACATGATATCGACCAAGTGTGTGCGTGCGTGCGTGCGTGCGTGCGTGCGTGCGTGTGTGTGTGTGTGTGTGTGTGTGTGTGTGTGTGTGTGTGTGTGTGTGTGTGTGCGTGCGTGTGAGCTCCACAACAGGAGGAATGTATTCACTTGACATTCCTTTGAACTGCCTGTGACATATGAATATGAACCTGCGCCTTCAACACTGCTGCACTTTGTTTTCACTCAGATACCAATGGATGTACCCTCGGTACCTTTGCAAGTCTGTCAGGAAATCTCACGTCTCCCGGCTACCCAGAACTTCACAGGGGAACCAGAGACCAGTGCGTAAATGCACGCTATGGACGCGGAACCTGTTCAACTAAGACGTTTTGTGTCTCGTACTGCCTGGGGAGTATCACAGTAGACGACTACAAAAATATTCGACTGACTTTCTCCGATTTGCATTTGGAAAAAGAGAGAGGCTGTTGCCCAAATCATGTTGAGGTACAGTTTTTATTAAGTTGTTCCTCTACAGAGCAGTTTACAACTTTTGCCGCCCGGTTCGAATCCCTGGTGGGCAGGAATTTGGATGGACTTTTCCTTCCAAAATCGAGTCAAAATCACGTGCAGACTTGTTGACGGTGCCTGTCCCGCTCCTCGTGTACACACGCACGCACAAATATCAAGTGTGCACGCTAAACTGAAATCTTACGTCCACCTTTTTGCAGGTTTGCACGTAAAGTAGCGCTTAGCGACAGCAGGCTTTCACTGCTTCGCCCTTCAGCCCTGCGGCGCCATGAGAATTTCAGTAGAGATGGATATGTGCGCCTAGGAGAAATCTACCATACCATACCATACCATACCATACCATACCATACCATACCATACAACTTTATGGGATGTGACAGATTTCAAGTGGTGCAAGTTTTCACCAAGAAAACCAATACTGATTGCTTTAAATGGGCGACAACTCTTCTAAAAATGCGGCAAGAGAAAAATCGTGAAAGTGCTTCCAGAGAATGTGACTGCCCATTTCATCTCAAAGTACGAAGCCCTTCAGCGGGGTGGTTCAGCAGATATCTTCTATTACAAGTACCCCCCCCCCCCCTCCCCCAGCCATCCACACGCGCGCGCGCACACACACACACACACACACACACACACACACACACACACACACACACACACACACACAACTCCCGTGAAAAAGAACGCAGGAGCATAGTGCCTACTGATGACGCAGATTTCGTAACGTCGCTCTGTGCGTGTACGTATGTGATCTGGAGGAACGTCACAGTTTTGGTTTTCATTACTGCCCTATTCCATAAAGCTGTTTCTCAACAGAGAAACAACTAAAGCAGTTTCATATCTTTTCTAGTTTTGAAACATTATGTACACAGGTTTTTTTTTATTGTTTTTTTTTTTTTTTTTTACGTGTCTTCCGCATTGCAAAATTCCTTAAATCCATACAAATTTGACACACGAATTGCGAATCTGTTACTGCCTCAGGTACGTAAAATGAAAATGGACTTCAGGTTGAGTTCCAGATACATTTCTTTGACGATGCATAAGAAAAACATGTCATTTGCCGCGAAAAAAAGCATCTGCTGCATCGGACTGTAAAGTCAATGATCCTGTCCACACAGGGCTGGGCGTTCTGACTATTGCACCAACTTCCTGATTATTTGTCTCTTCGTCTTGTACTTGATATATCGAAAAGTATTTTTCGTTTCACAAACAAACGACAAAACCAAACACAAAAACAACAAAACAAACAAACAAACAAACAAACAAACAACAACAACAACACACTTGACTAATTTACTTCAGAAAAGCAGTTCAGATACCTAACCCCTGGAACAAATTGATTCTTTCAAGAAGTTTGAAGAATGTCTACACGTTATTTTCTGATGTTTTTAAATTCATAGGTGTGGGACGGCCCGGACGACAATGGAGAACTACTTGCCAGCTATTGTGACACAGTCCTGCCCGCCCCACTGGTATCACCGGGGAACACTCTGTACATTAAGTTGGCCACTTCCATTACCACGCCAGGAATACGCTTCCATGCCAGCTGGACCACGCGTGAGCCTTTAAAATTGACTTAGGTGTTTTGTGGCTGCTATCAAATGCGTTGTGAATTTCTTTTCTAACTTACACATTTCTAGAGTTTTGTTTTTCGAAAGGTGCGTGAGACAAGTTAATGTTTTTCTCACATGGTTAAGGTTTGAAACAGAAAGAGGAAAGAGGTCAAATGCTCATAGAGGTTTGCTGCAGTTGAAACTGATCGGATCTTGAATCGAAATCGACGATTGGGGTGTTTCGACTACAGTTTGTGTATCAATAATAATCTCAGAGACGTACATTTCATTTTGATAAAAAACATTTCCACATTTTTCCTAATCTTGACAGAGTGTGCAGATAAGGTTCTCTCAGGCGACAATGGAAACATTAGTTCCCCGCTATTTCCTAACGCCTTCAGGGAGGACGGTGTGTGCAAGTGGACTGTCTCGGTGGATGCAGGTAAAGTGATTGTGTTCACTTTTGAAGAGCTAGAGCTGGGACCACAGACAGACCCTACTGAACCCTGTATAGGAACAAGGGAGCCTGCAGATGTTAGCCTTTATGACGGCATATTTGCGGACAAGGACCTGTTCCTTGGGAGGTGAGATGAAATTAAAATAATCGTTTTCGTTGTGCTTTATTGATTACTTATACTGTAAGTCACATTTCAAATACACTGAAGTAATATGTAGATCTGAGGTCCTGTTTACGTATTTGGACCGTACTTGCTTTCTGTATGTATTTCAGTGGCACTAACTATTTCGAGCCTTGGTATGATATTTTATCTGGAATTTGTTTGTATGTATCTATGTGTATCTTTTACGTGAACCAAACCGAGTCTTCCAAAATACTACTTTGACGTCATTCACTGACATCACTATTCGTTGCTTTCGGATGAAGGTTTTAAGAGTGGACCTTTGACGTCACTGGCTATTTTCGATACTTTACATTTTTCAGCTCACGTTTTCACTGGAAATTTTGCTAGAAACAAAGAAACTAAGAGCACTATGAAATAAATTATATAGCCCAAGATCAGCTTTTTCTCTTTGATAAGTAAACGAAAACGGTTTCACTGAAAGTGATCGCTGGCGTCTGCATTGCCAAATGCACTATTCCACTACTTTTTTCCCACAAAGGACAAACCCTACTCACCCTATTGCCACAGAAAGAAACCCCGCTCCTTTGTTAATAGATACTGTACACGAGGACCTCCACCGAAGAAAGCCACTACAACGAGAGGAAACCATTTGACCATTGTCTTCACATCTAGAAATACCGCGAACTTTCCATGGGTTAATGGTCAGACATATGGATTCAGAGCCAAATACACAAGTAAAACGTCTACTAGTGAGTATACTTATCTCTGTGAAGAAGATAGCCAAAATGTTCCACTGTTTTGCTTTCAATGGCACGCTTAGCTGAATATGAACATCTTGCAATTCTAAACGGACTTAGTTTTTAGTTTGGGTTTTATGCGCAAGCAAAATACACAGTAGAAAAGCGTATGGTATGTGAAACGTTCTTCTTTTACCAAGTAACGTGATGAACCACACACACGCACGCACACGCACGCACGCACGCACTCACGCACGCACGCACACACACACAGAGTTGTATTGCAACATTTACTAGATTACTCTTTATATGGCCTTCAAGGTAGTTGCATCGTCAATCAAAACAACATAAGCAGTTTTGATTTTCTCGCATGGCCACTCTTTGCCGCATCAGACTAGACTTGCAACCCACCGTTTCTAGGTCGGTGTGTGTTTATGTGCAAAGTAACGACTGCTAGTCTTGCCAATACCATCAACAGGCAGTTTCTTGCCTTACACAAACTTGAATTGTTGAGTTATTCATCACGTGAATGTGTAAAATTTAGGGAAGTTTCACTTGTCATACCTTCTTTGTTTGTCATTTGCTTGTCTACAGTGCCATATACAATTTGCCAAGTGTATTTTGCGTGAGACCGTAAAAGTCTGTGACACAGAAACTAATAGCTCGACGAAGGGAAGCCAGGACTAATTACTAACGACAAATAATTGGAAACGGCTCTCAAGCATTCTCTGCTATGCTGGCACATACTACTGTGCTTGTGCACAAAGCGTGACGTGGATGTGAAAGAATGAAAAAAAAGAAAAGAAAAAAGAACAACAACAAAAAAAAAAAAAAAACCCTGCCAGCAAGATGCTTATGCGGTGTGAATTTCCATAATAAAGCAACTCAAAAAAACAGTGTTATTACTCCTTTTCCTATTAAATGGATTGATACTATATACAACAGAAAATGAGTAACTGTACGTAGTTCTTAGGTACACGTATTTGGTATATGCTTTTCTTTGATGCACTTATGGGCTAACATTTCAGTTTAGAAAATTTCAAGCAGTTTTGTTTTTGTCCGTGGGAAATACTGGATTCAAAATGTGCGTTTTGATACATTGCAGGTTCGTCATCAGAGCAGGAAGGTAGGTCTTTGAAAAACTAGAGAGGCAAAAGCCTCCACGGCTCCCTTGTGACAGGGGTCAAGGTCATTCAAAAGAGTATGTTTGTAAAATTCTATCACTATCTATCATCAAGCCAAGGAAGGTGTCTCTGGCGTTCTTAGTTCCTGGCAATATTTCACTTTTTCCACAAAACTGACTATATGGCCTTGACCTTGGGTCAAGGTCATTCAAATAAGATATCAATGTCTATCATTACACCAAGTTGGATGCCTCTAGTATTTGTAGTTTCTCCAAAAACAGTAGTATTGAAATTCACAACAGACAGCTTTTATGACCTTGACCTTGAGTCAAGGTCATTTAAAGTGGTATGGATATATTGGTCCTATCAGTGTCTATTAGCATGCCAAGTTTGGCGCCTCTGCTGTTTGTTGTTTCTGAGAAAATGCCAATGTTACGGTTTCACAGAAATAGCTTATACGGCCTTGACCTTTACACAAGGCTATTGAATACATGTATATCTGTAAAGTTCTTATCAATGTCTATCACCATGTAAAGTTTAAAACCTCTGGTTTATGTAGATTCCAAGAAAATGCCAATGCAAAATTTTAAAACAGACAGGTTTAGTGACCTTGACCTTTAGTCAAGGTCATTCAATGATATATTTTTAAAGGTCTTACGGCTGTCTATAGGCATGCCAAATTTGGTGCCTCTGCTTTTTGTAGATTCTGAGAAAATGCCCATGTTAAGGTTTACTGTGGAAATGCTTGTATAGCCTTGACCTTGGCACAAGGCCATTGAATACACGTACATCTGTAAAGTTCTTATCAATGTCTATCATCATGCAAAGTTTAAAACCTCTCGTTTTTGTAGATTCCAAGAAAATGCCGATGCAAAATTGTCAAACAAACAGCTTTAGTGACCTTGACCTTCAGTCAAGGTCATTCAAAATGATATCTTTTGAAAGGTCTTATGACTGTCTATCAGCATGCCAAGTTTGGTGCCTGTGCTGTTTGTAGATTCTGAGAAAATACCAATGTTAAGGTTTTCTATGGAAATGTGGAAAATAGCTTGTCTGGCCTTGACCTTCACACAAGGCCATTAAATACATGTATATCTGTAAAGTTCTTATCAATGTCTATCATCATACAAAGTTGAAAACCTCTGGTATTTGTAGACTCCAAGAAAATGCCAATGTAAAATTTTCAAACAGACAGCTTTAGTGACCTTGACCTTGAGTCAAGGTCATTCAAAATGATCTATTTTGAAAGGTCTTATGGCTGTCTATCGTCATGCCAAGTTTGGTGACTCTGCTTTTTGTAGATTCTTAGAAAATGCCAATGTTAAGGTTTACTGCGGACACACAGACAGACAGACAGACAGACAGACAGACACACAGACAGACGACGGAGGGTTATAACATAGACTCCCATTGTTACACAAGGGAGCCAAAAATGTACGTGGTGAGAAATGAAGTATAATTACGGAACTTCCCTGTGAAGGGGAGGTATTGTTTTGACCTCATAGAATAGTGTGTGTGTGTGTGTGTGTGTGTGTGTGTGTGTGTGTGTGTGTGTTGTGAGAGTAGAACTAATGATGATGCTTATTACTACTACGGCGATCTACAATATACAACTAGAAGGAAGCAGATTGACAAGAATCCGACGATACTAAGTGACATTCATCGGTTCTTAGAAAGTCAGTGTACAAGAGTGAGTGAATAAAAAAATGTAGTCTCTCTAGAGATTTGATCGTATCATCTGAAATGTGGCTTTTTACAGACTCTTTGTAATCCTACATTTTGCATAGATAAACATCCGTGGATTAGCGTCAGAAAGTAATTACTCTGAATCAGCTTGACATTTTGGTGAAATCAATAGGATTACCCCCCCCCCCCAAAAAAAAACAAACAAAAAAAAAACAACAACACAAAAAACAAAAAAACAAACAAGCAACCCCCCCCCCCCCCCAAAACAAAAAAACAAACAACAACAACAAAAACCCAAAACAAAACAAAACAAACAAACAAACAAACAAAAAACAAACAAACAGAAAACAAAAAAACAAAACAAAACAACAACAACAAAAAGTATACCAAACCAACCAACCAACCAACCAACCAACCAAACAAACTAACAAACAAACAGAGAAACTACAAACAAACAAACAAACAAACAAACTGAAAACAACAACAACAAACTTACTTACTTACTTAGGCCCCTGGCTCCAAGTGGAGCATAGGCCATCGACAACCCTTCACCATCGCACTCTGTTCTGGGCTATTCTTGCCACTCCAGTCCAGTTGGTACCCCGCTTACATAGCTCTGCCTCAGTGTCCCGCCTCCAGCTGTTGCGAGGCCGGCCTCTCCTCCTTTTCCCCTGCGGGTTCCATGTCAGGGATTGGCGTGTGGTGCTGGGTGCTTGCTTCCTGAGGGTGTGTCCAATCCACCCTCACTTCCTCCGCAGGATCTGCTTGGCCACTGGTTCCTGCCCCGCTCGCTCCCACAGCTCTTCGTTCCGGATCTTCTCTGGCCATCTGATGTTGAAGATGCGCCTCAGACAGGTGTTGAGAAATGTCTGGATCTTCTGCTGCATCATCTTCGTTGTCTTCCATGTTTCGCATCCGTGGAGCAGAACTGACTTCACGTTGGAGTTGAAGATGCGAAGTTTGGTTCTTATGCTGACAACTTTGGAGGCCCAGACGTTCTTCAGCATGACCATGGCTGCTCTTGCCTTGCCGATTCTGGCTGTGACGTCTCGGTCTGTGCCTCCCTGTCCATCAGCCACACTCCCCAGGTAGACAAAGGACTCTACCTCCCTGATGGGCTCTCCACGGACTGTGACTGGTGTGTTGGCAGTGGTGTTCATCTTCATCAGCTCGGTTTTCCTCCTTTTGATCTTTGATCCTGTTCCGGCGGATGTGGCTTCCAGACACGTAGTCTTGTCCTGCATCTGGCTGTGGCTGTGAGACAGGAGCGCCAGGTCGTCCGCAAAGTCGAGGTCATCCAGCTGCGTCCAGAGTGTCTACTGTATCCCGTTTTTCATACCTGCTGTAGTGGTCTTCGTGATCCAGTCGATGACCAGGAGGAAGAGGAACGGGGACAACAGGTATCCCTGGCGGACTCCGGTCTTCACCTCGAAGCTTTCTGACAACTGACCGGTATGGGCAATCCTGCAGCTCATGTCTTGGTAGGTGCACTGGATCAAGGAGATGATCTTCACGGGAACTCCATAGTGCCTTAGCAGCTTCCACAGCGCCTCTCTGTCTACACTGTCGAAAGCCGTCTCATAGTCTATGAAGTTGATGTAGAGGGGGGAGTTCCACTCCAGTGACTGCTCAACAATAATGCGTAGGCTGGCGATCTGGTCAGCGCAGGACCTGTTCCTGCGAAAGCCCGTCTGCTGGTCTCGGAGCATGGGGTCGACTGCCTCTCATCCTCTCCAGTAGAATTCTGTTGAGAACCTTGCCTGGCACTGACAGGAGCATGATCCCTCGGTAGTTGCTGCAGTCCCTGAGGTCCCCTTTCTTTGGCAGCTTGATGACGATCCCTTCTTTCCACTGGGCTGGCACCTCTTCCTTCTCCCAGATCTCGCTGAATAGGCTGTGCAGCATGCTGACGGCTGTCTCTGTGTCTGCTTTGATGGCTTCTGCTGGTATCTCGTCCGGCCCTGCAGCTTTCCCATTTCTCAGTGTCATGATGGCTTTCCTGATCTCCGCCTTAGAGGGCTTGTCGCAGCTGATGGGTAGTTCTGTCTCAGCTGGTGGGATGTCTGGTGGTGTTTCAGGGATGGGGCGATTTAACAGCTCCCTGAAGTGTTCTGCCCATCGCTTCAGCTGTTCCTCAGTTGTTGTCAGTGGGTGCCCATTCTTGTCCTTCACTGGTTTGTCTGTCTGCTGAAATTTGCCTGCGAGCTTCTTGGTCACCTGGTACAGGTCTTTTAGATTCCCTTGTCGGGCTGCTTCCTCTGCTTGACTGGCCAGGTTGTCGATGTAGTCCCTCTTGTCCTTCCTGGTGCTCCTCTTCACTTCTCTGAACAACAACAAAACCTCCCACAAAAAAAAAACCGCTCAGAAATCTATGTCTATGTCTGCAAATAGCAAGATCCACAAAACAGTGGGTATTTATACATTAAATATTTCTGGCCCTTTAGCTGAAAGACACTAGTGAGCGAGATCAAATCCGCTCCCTCAGCAGAATGTTTTCCCCAGCTAAGTTCTAGGGGAAACCTCCGCGCACAGTGACTGTCCCTATCAGGGTGATGTGAGACAACGCCCTGTATGTGGCGGATAATGTTGCTCTTAGCCAATTAGAGCACAGAAACGGATACATCGAACTGAAGCTAACTAAAGCCAAGTCGGAATCGTGGAAATATTTAGTGTTGGTGTTGTAATGCTTTGGATGAAAGAATAAGCACACTCAGTGAATTCTGCAGTAAATGGTTTGATCGTATGTCCATGTGAAGGACTACACTGTCCTAGGAATTCATTTATTTCTGGGGAACAGAGTCTTTCAGGGAAAAGTTCCCATTTTCACGACACCCGAAAAAGGACTGCACTCTGGAGAATAAGTACAAAAACTCCGGAGTACAGTCCGCTGTAGTTGTCTCGTAATTCACACAACAATAATGTCTGTCTTTTCGGACCTGTCGGACCACACAGAAAACGTACAGCGACTTCGTTCGGGATTTGTAACGGTAGCAGTGTCAGGGTAGGATCTTAAAGTTGTCACATTTTTGATTCCGTCCCAAAGGGCCACCCACCGACACACGGTCAAAATCCGGGCCACCCCACAATGCTCCAAACCGCCATTGTGAATGCAGGAATCAGACTCAGGACCATTCCTGAGTCAGATGAATCCGACTACTTACTTTGCAGCTTTTGTAACACAGGGAAACGCACCCCTTCGCAAAACGTCATCCATTTCTGGTGTCGATTATGAAGGTCTGAAGACGATGATAGTAGACGATGGTTTCGGAATCAAACACACCAAACATCAAACCGTGACCTTTTAATCAAACTGCGCTCAGGGGACCGAAAAGAGCGTTGTCACACCTCACATTTAGCAACAGCGCGGAGGTTGCCTCTACGAATATAGGTGAAAAAAAGTCGCCTCCCTCAGCTTACTAATGTACACACGACGTCACGGAAGTTTTTGCAACTATATGTAAACATAGCACTGTGAATTCCCACTGGAAAGTAGAGCAGTTTGAATTCAGCCAGTCTCTGTTCGAAGTGAACTTGATCTGACCCAGTTTCTTTAGCGATATCAAAGACGAGATGATGATGATGGAGACTTGTCATAGTGACGCACCGCTCCACCCTCACTGAGGGCTCACGGCGCTTAGGGAGAGGTTTAAAAAGAAAGATATTGTGTAAAAACAATGCAGATGATTGCTGATCGAGGTCGGTGAAGCATTGACAAGATGAGTCTTCAGGCGCTTCCGGAATGCGGTGATGCTGACTGCCTCCTTCACCATTTCAGGAAGTGAGCTGCACAGTTTCGGGACAACGAGACCATAAACCAAGACATCAGAATGTGTGTGTATTTACCACGGAGACATTTGGCATACTGTTAAATGTTTATGGCTGCTTAAGTGTATTTGTTTTCAAAAGTTTACAGCTGCATTGTCTATTCCCTCAGAACTTTTCACCTACGGTGACGCTCGCAGAGAAACACCAATGGGGAAACATCTCTCTTCCGTCAAAATAGACCTGACTCCTGTTGGTTACATACCCGTAGGCAGCCGCAATATGCTGTCTGTAGAAGTGAGTTTATCTCTACCTTTGAAATAAATTTGATTTTGTATTCGTGTGAGTAGTTTTAATTTTTTTTTATTGGATGACGTGGGGCAGTGCAAGGCAGTGTAGAGGGGAATAGAGAACACCACTTTCCGTTAGGCCTTCCATATCACTCTTGTACAATCTAACCCCTCTCCCCAAAGACAATTACTTTTGCAGGCGGCGGCAGGTAAGGCCAGATCACGCCCTTAGGGCCAGTCCCGCTCCCTAGTGAATGTAGAAGACTTGAGCCCCGGCTCGCTGTATTCGGCATATGACACACATAACGGTACCGAAAGCCGTCATTGCATTGGTTTAATAATAAGAGTAACAGTGCTGAACCTAGTGAAACTTTCTTATCAGAAACTGTCCCATACATCACTGCACGTGATCTCTATCTTGATCCATCCCTGAGCCAGAGTGGGGGTATATGAGGAGCAGGATTTGCTCGGCACGGTAGGCTAGGTCTGAGCGTGTTGCCCTTAGCCTCAGCATTCCTCGTGTTGAAGGTCCAAGAGTTGAGGTCCAACTGTAGTCTCGTTGACAGTCCGAGATACGGCGTGCTGTATCATAAGTAACTTGTGGTACAGTACGGGACTTTATGGTCCAAGAGCTGAAGTGAAACTGACGTCCCATAGACTTCTCCTCTCGTTAAGTGAGGAGCCACGAACACGACGTTTTCCTAGCCCCTATCTTTTCCCCCTCGTATAGGACGAAACAGTAATTTGGCCTACGCAAACTCTCTCTCTCTCTCTGGGGAGCCGGGGTTGTCGAATGGTAGAGCGTTGGACTTCCAATGCTCGGGTCGTGAGTTCGATCCCGGCTGGGGCCAAATATTTGTGCTGGCTTTTTCATCGTTGCCCCGTCTTTGATATCACCCTTTATGGTGGAAAAGGACGTTAACCCCCCCCCCCTCTTCTCTCTCTCTCTCTGTTGCCCCCTTCTCCTTTTGCTTGGGTACTTGCTTTACTAATTGGTTTCTACTACCGACCTCCTGTAGTCAGGCCCCAAGTCCGAACTTCAGCGTAGGCTAAGCCACTATCGGGGGCCTATTAGCGGAAGGGTGTTAATAATAATAATAATAATTGAGTAGTGTACAAGCGCATTACCCAGTTTCTTGAATCGACCCAAAGCGCGGCGAACTGAACCTTTCACGCACGCTCACGTGAATCACACGCATTCTCTCACACACTGGACATGAACGCATAGCAATCATGTGAAGCGAAGGGTCAGCTCAGCAATTTCAGTTTTGGAATTTAGAATTGCATTTATTTTCAAATTTGTGGGCTGAACATTTCAAAAGAATATCCTAAACTCAAAAGCCATTGCCATTTTGGCTAACAATCCAGTTACTGTGTTTATGCTTCTTTCCGTCAGATGTAGAAGTTCTCTTGTTGTGTGCTCCGACCTGCAAGAGTGGTTGGTCAGCTTTTCCTTCATTTACTTCAAGATGTGGCCTGTCGATGTAACACAGTCACCGCCATTTTCTTAAAGTTTTTTTTTTTTTTTTGGTCTCTTTGGACCACAGCCTCTCACAGACACATGAAATAATATGTTTAGCTGAAAGTTCTGTTATTCCTAATATTCTTAATATCAAAGCTATAACAGTGCTTAAGTTCCTGTCATATGTACAGTGTTTACGCTTGACAAAAATGCCGGGATGATGAGTAATTTGAAGGAGTCTTTTCTTAGACGTTTGGCTTTCTATGCAAACCACCCCTACCTCAGAAATATTCGTTTTTACACAAACTTTGTCAGAGTTGCAGAGCCGTGCTAAGAACCTATTCAGTGTAATTGAATAACTTCCAAATTCTAGAAAATGAAAGTATTTCGTCCGAAAATGTGTCATGACTGAATTCTTGAAATTGGCGATAACTCTTCTAAGAGACAAATTGTGAAAAGCACCTCTGGCGAATTTGACTGCCCATGTCATTTCAAAGACATTTAGGCTTTAGCGAGGTGGTTTAGGAGATGTCTGCCATTAGACACACACACACACACACACACACACCAACACACTCACCAACACACACACGCACACACACACACACACACGCACACACACACACACACACACACACACACAGAGCTAGTTCATTACTCCCGCATCAAGAACACAGCAGCATAATGTGCAGGTAAAGTGTCTATGACGTAGATTTTGTTACATCACTGTGTGTGTGTGTGGAAGTAGGTACCGTCTGGAGAAACAATCACAATCTTGTGTGTTTTTTTTAATCACTGAAAATGGCTGCTGCACGCGGCGAAATCTGCTCCGTCCCATCCAAAACGCGGATGGACTACAGGCGTTCCAGTAAAGGGGACAACGTTGAGTCGGCTCGGGACTGATTTGGCGATGCCGAACAGCATCAGTATTTCTAGCCAGTACCGCATGTTATGAAGCAGATGAGTCGACTGAAAAAATAGCCCACACTAACACTGACCGTATTTTTTATCCATAAAATATTGAACATATACTCGCGCTCTCGTTTCTTTTGTATTTTGATGTAGCGCGCATACACTAGAAGCTAGATTCCTGACAGTCGCAGGTAGGAAGTCCGCGTGTCACTACACATTCAGCAACACCCATTATAGAGTGATAGGAAAGACAAATCTGCATGATTTACATTTTTACATATACATATCATTTTGTCGCAGGTTCACCGAGATGGCAGACTCTCATTTTCCCATGAAAATGTCATATGTGCATACTGCACACGGATCCGCTTCGGCAATAATTCAGGTGAGTTTGTCAAATCAGTGTGTGCTTCACCTGACAGATTCATCTTAAATCTATTAGTTACGTTCCATTAATGGGACCTTTTCACGTCTCTGGTGGCATAAGATGAAATTACACATGTTTTTAGGGCACGCATAAACATAATACTTGCTTAATTAATAAACAGCGCAGGGCCACTCTGGTTCGTGCTACCTCTCATTTACGGCTTGGTTGAGAAATGACGGATATATACTGCTAAAAAAAGTCAAGGACCACCTTCAATTCTGCATGCTGTTTTTAAATGGTCATATTAAAAAAGGTGTCAATACAGATGAACCAAACTCCGCAGCTGTGTTAACAAGAAGTCAGATGATGCTGTGAAAGCAACAAATCTTGCACATCCACTTCCGGCACATCGGGCCGGATGCTTAATTATTCAGCAAAATGCCAAAAATTCAATCAAAATTAACTCAACAGCAAACGCGCAAACGCATGTTTTTAACATAATAATGACATGGGTGTGGAAGAATGAATGTTTGACTTTGATTTCTGCTCATTTGTTTCCCTTTGCAAGCTGGCATGGTTCCCTAATATGGCATGGCAACATGCTCCCTGTCAGCTGAGTGGTGAATCGTGCAGATAAAGGGTGAGCGATTGTGTGGCGTCACAATGGCGTGACGGTCCATGAAGATGCTTGGGGACTGGTTGTGTCCAAGTCAGTCATAATTAGGCCACGACAGTGTTTCCTGGCAACCGGAAGTGTCAAGGAGCCACCATACCATATTGGCTCAAAACGACTACAGACCGGGAAGATTTTGTCATTTCCCGCCAAGCTCAGTGAAAAACAACCACGGAAAACCACTCCAGCAGGCAGCTTAGGTGGTCACCAACGCCAGCATAGCCAGTCAGACCCTGAAGACTGACGCAGCCGCTCGACTCACCTGGTGAAGACCTCATGTTTGGTGGACCAGGCAGCAGAGTTTGACAGGAAATGTTCATTGACAATTCAATCTGAACCTCACAACGACCGTATGAAGGTCTAGAGATGATTGTGCCAAAGTAAAGACTTTAGAAAGGACGTCTGTAACAGCTGTTGTTGCTGCTGCATCTGGAGTGGCAGGGTATACCCTCCAGGGTGTGCTGAGGACTCTGGGTGGCTCTATCGACGTCACTGTACTGAATTAATTGCCTGTCTTGGAGACACCACTCGATACTGACACTTTTTGTCAGTGACTTCCCTTGCATTGAGTGTCATGTGATTTAAAAATTAAACCCAGTCGTCTTTGAACAATGGCTTCTCAACAGTCCATGGACGAATTTATGTGAATTTTAATGATGTTAAAGACATGTGTTCAAGCTACATTTTTTTGAAAATTTCAAAAAAATTGAATGATTTTTTTTAGTTAAGTTGTGCATGTGAAAGTGGTCCTTGACTTTTTTGAGCAATGTAGTTAACACGCAGAGCATTTCGTTTCGAATATTTGGAGTCATTGTTTATGCGTTTGTGCTGGGCGGCGGTACGTTTTTAAGGTCGACCTGTGATATGAAACTGCCACCCATTTAAATCTGCGGCATTTAAGCAACAAGCAGTGGTGCACCTCCAAGAATATGCACTATGAAACACTGCAATAAAAGCTGAACCAAATCCCAAACAGTACGTGCCCGAAGTTAGTGTTTATTAAAACATAACGCAAACAGAAACATGATTTTAAAAAAAAATCACTGCAGTAAGAGTTGCGGCCAGAAGCTGATGATATTTCGCATTGAAAGTAAGACGCGGACGTTCTATACGCCGACCACAGTCGCTTACCTCCTAAAGCCTGTCTTAACTGGGCACAACGCGTGAAACACACATGTGCACATCACAGTCGTTGGGCTCGGTGTGTCTCCTAACTACAAAACTGAAAACAGCTTTGCTCGGTGACAAACCGATTGAAGATGCACCGTCCGCCATGTTTGCGCGCCGAGTGACGTAGTACAGAATCTGTTGTGGAAACCACAGTCACAGTTGTGGCTATTTGAAATCCAGACGGATTGCTGTGATGATGCCACAGCGGCGGAAACCCCCAAAATCACAACTGTGGACAGCACGCACTGTGGCGCTCCGCAGTGCCCACTCAAGAGCCGGCTTAAAAGTCCATGGGTTTTCGGCGTTTTACCATTTTCCGTCTCCCCCACCAACTTGCACAGCTTGTGAACCACACAAACACATATTTAATTCTACCATGTCGCACGCCATTGAGAGGATAACTGGAAATACTTTCTAAGTAGACGGAAGATTGAGTTCATTATTTGCAGAATGACATATTTACTGTCTGAATAAATTGGACTACGTTTTGCTAAAATTGGTTTTTTGGTGTTCGATGAACACACACTACAAGGAAAACAGTGTTTGCTATTTGTTAAACGTTTGTTAATACTCATGTGCATAGTTACCTGTGTGTAATGATGCACTATCTTCGTGTATATTTGGAACATATCCTTTTTCATATTTCAGAGGTTTACTACAAACTGTACACGTCGTCCGATCAATTCTGGAATTCAGCTCGAGATCAAGCCAAAAAGGATTTAGAAAACTACGCAAATTTGACCAATTTTGAAGTCAGCGCAGTTCTGTTAGCAACTTGGTTCGATGTTGAACATGCTAACCAATATTACGTGAGTACACTTACTTTTGCATGATTATGGCTGACGTAGTTAAGCTTACATGGGCATTTTTGACTTACAAGAAAGTGAGTCTGTTAGTTGCCAAGGTGAGGTCGATTACCGTGCACCTCCCCCTGCGACTCTATTAGACCAGTTTCAAAATTAACCTTGTGGTGTGCTGAACACATTAGATCATTGTTTCCATAAATCGGCTGGGTTGCACTAAAAGTTACAGCCTTTTAAGTGAGGGTACTGTCCGCGCTCACTGACCACACGCACCATAATGCATTGACAAGCAGTGATTTCAAACACTCACAATTTGTCTTTATTTTACAATATAAATAAGACCATGTATGACTATGTTTATAAACGTCTCTTGTCTTCAGTAAAACAAACAAAAACAAAATACAGCCGGATACTGCTTCACAGTGTTGGTTGACGTAAGCCAAGTATTCCACCATTGGGTAAAGTCTTGACTAGAGGGACACAATGCCTTGTTCTCTTTTCTTGAGTCTATAGCATCATATCTGTGATCACTTCTTTGTGTAAAGTTGGTTACCTGGAACCCGGCCCCAGCAACTCTATTAGACTGGTTTAAAAATCAACCTTAGGGTTTGCTGAACACATTAGATCATTGTTCCCATAAATCCGTTGGCTTGCACCGACAGTTTAAGCTCTTAACGTATATGACCCCCCTACGCACTGCAGATAAGCAACAAATGGTAATCGACCTCACGTTGGCAACTATGTGCAATGAAACTCCGTCGTCTGTCTGTCTGTCTGTCTGTCGTCGTCTGTGACAAAACTTGAAAGGCGCCCCCGGGAGCACGATTTTAAATGCACTTAGCAAAAGAAAACAGTCAGTAAAAGAAACCATATGCGGTTTTCATAACTCAAACCCCCAATGAAAACACACAAGGCCATTGAATACATATATATCTGTAAAGTTCTTATCAATGTCTATCATCATGCAAAGTTTAAAACCTCCGGTGTTTGTAGATTCCAACAAAATACCAATGTAAAATATTCAGACAGCTTTAGTGGCGTTGACCTTGAGTCAAGGTCATTCAAAATGATATACTTTGAAAGGTCTTATGGCTGTCTATCATCCTGCTAATTTGGGTGCCTCTGCTGTTTGTAGATTCTGAGAAAATGCCAATGTTAAGGTTTACTGCGGACACACACACACACACACACACACACACACACACACACACACACACACACACACACACACACAGACGACCGAGGCTTATTATTACATAGACTCCCTTAGTTCACAAGTAGGCGGCTACAAACCCGGCGGCTACAGCACGCTGTCATGCTCTCACAACGCAAACAGAGCTGTGCATGTTTCGGTTTCGCACTGACTTTGCAAAATTCTGTTTGCTTCAAAGTATTACCAGGTTTGTTTTTGTCTTCAGTCGAAGTTTAGAACTTGTGTTTTTGTTTGGGTTTCAGTGAATTGACATTGTATTGCTTTGAAGGCGCACTTTATTCCGCTGTCGTCGGCGTAATGATCTCCTGACCCCACAGGTTCAGCTCGAAAAAGGAATAGCTAGTAGAGCAATTTTTTGTCGGGAAATTGCACAATAAATGAGAGAAAAAGGATGATAAAGCCATTTCACCACATAACTTGGTTGAATACCGACTCGTATTTGCTCCATGACGAGATGCGTCACTTCGCTAAAGCTCAGGGACGGATCTGCGTCATGGAGCAAATACTCGTCGGTATTCAACCAAGTCATCTGGTGTAATACTCGTCGGTATTCAACCAAGTCATCTGGTGTAACAGCTAATTATTCGCGGCTGATTTCCCGCTAGACTCCCATGCCCAAGCCAGGTCTGCCGTGTACTGATGGCAAATGTAAACAGCCTTCAAGATTCAGTTTTTTTAATTTTGTTATTTATCCTTATCTGCATCTCTTCTTGCTTTCCTTTTTCACCTTGCTCTTCTTTTAAAAATTGCTGTTGTTTTTGCTGGTATTGGTGGTAGGGCGGTGATCGATGGTGATGATAGTGGCGTTTTCGTAGTTGTTTTATGCTGCTTACTATGTAATGTGTCACTCATTGTGTTAAATACAGCTCTTTCGTCTGTGTTGCAGACGGGACAAGCAACTTTTCAGATAGCTGTAATTTCAAATCCCGATACTGCGTATGCCGTTATTTATTATCAAGAGGATCACATGAATTGGGAAGGAAGGTACAAGGGAGACATTGACATCTACGTCAAGACTACTTTTGATTCGGTCACAAGATCTGACAGGAACCCGTATTCACAAACTCAAGAATCACTAACGATGGACAGATTTCTGGGAAACACAGGTAAGGAAGTAAAACTCTGTGTGTGTGTGTGTGTGTGTGTGTGTGTGTGTGTGTGTGTGTGTGTGTGTGTGTGTGTGTGTGTGTGTGTGTGTGACAGAGAGAGAGAGAGAGAGAGAGAGAGTCCCTGGGCTGTTCGTGTTGTACAGCGTACTATTGTGGGAAGATTGTTTTTAAGTTGTTTCTCTGTATAGGCCGTGAGCGGCTAAAATCACCAGTTTATATGGCCTAGGTTGTACCGACCATTTTCCTCCCGGTGGGAGGGGAATGGGGGCCCCATGAATGATGAGATACCCTTAGATCTGTTAGGTGTTTCAGCGGTAGGATTGTAGATACCCCCCCATAAAGATATTGTATTGTATTGTATTGTAAAAAATCTGCTGGAGGTAGATCAGTCATTAACAGAAGGAAATTGTACAATATCACAAAATTTGCTGCACAGGTTATAAAGGAACGTGGATCTACAAAATAGGAGATTTCTCTCAGGATTCGGACCAAGAATGCGAGGCATGGTATAAGAGAAACGAGCCTAAGAATTCGAGTCGTGTGGCAGAATTCGACAGGCTTCCACAGTGTCCTTGTTCCGAATTCCGAATCGATGCGTATGGTCACTGGGTTTTACACGAGCAAACGTCAACCAGGACATGTTACAGACTTTCTAGAGCTGGGTCACGACATCTCTTACCATATGGGAAGGTAATTAACGCACGCACATACGCCGCGCTCATGCATGTGCACACGCACACGCACACATGCACGCACCTTTCATGGGAGGCCGAATAACTGATATACATAGAGCTTACATGATTAGCTCGAGTGGTTTACGGCGAAAGACTAACCCCGAGATGGTTCGATTGTTTTAGTAGCTACCTCGCCGGAGGCTTGGCAGCTACTCAGTCTCGAGCTGGGTTCAGTCTCGAGTGCTCGACTCGTCTCCTTGGCGGCGTTTTGTGGCGATGTTGGTGCCCTTGGTGGCAATATGTCTTGTTTACACGTTTCCAGGTAGAGTTTGGTGCATTGTTTTGCTGTTCTTTGCCTTGTCTTTCCAAATGCAGTCAACGTCACCTCATTTTTCATCCGTCTTCATCGTTTTTAGCAGGTGGTCAGAATCTCCATTTCAAGGCCGCTGACCGATGACGTAACTGGAGTGTGTTTTTGTGAACTCGTAAACGACTGAGTGGGTTATGGAAAGCCGTAACTCACACTTTCGCTCTCTGTTTCATTACTATTTTCGGACGTAAAGCACTCATAGTTAACTCACTGAAAGTTTGCACTGGCGAGTGGTGTAATCAGTGATTATAAACTCACGTTGGCACATCGCGTACATACTGTGCCCAATTCAAAAGTTATTTATTTTATTTTTTTTTAAAAAGTTTCTGGTCATTTCAATAATCATATATGTCTTTCGACGCTGCAGTTGAGGGAGATGGAAACAATTATTATACCCCCTACCCCGGCCTCCCTCTCTCTCTCTCCCGCCCCCCCCCCCCTCGCTGTAGTATTTAGTGGTCAGCCAACGAATAGACAAATTGAGATCTTTGTTTTATGTGAAGATTGGAGGACAAGCAAACAAATGATCTCAGCAAAGTCACAAACGGTGTTTGTGGTACGTATTAATGCGGGTCGTTATAGTTTATTCATGGTCGCTGTGGTTGCGTTCAGCATCTTTTTGTGATAAGAGTCTTCAACGGTTCTCTTCTACTCCCCACCACGGTTTAAAGATAAATTTATAATAAAGGGCATTCTCCGAAGGATTTTTGTAGATCAGATTTTGGCGATCCTATGAAAAGAGTTTTCAGAGAGTTTCAGAGAACGCCCAGTGTCAGAGATGCCGTGAGCTGTACACCATTTGCTAAAAGGGTTTAACTGGCATGCATTCGAAAAAGTGCTTACAAACGCAGACCATAATTATGCCGTCAAGGTTTTGGTCACAATTTCACCTTTTCACGTAAGCCATCAGCCAACCGATTGTTGGCATTTTCGCGAATTTTGCAATGCTACTATTTACTTGTTTTGTGTGTGTGTTCAGCTATGTTGTTACAGGTGGTCACTGATTACGGATCCACCCAATGCTGGACACGCCACGGCTTTTAACCCAAGTTTCAGGTCGCTCGTCGCCGACTACAATCGCGAGGACAAAGAGGCGCACTATGCATGCTGCGTAAAATCAACCAAAGACAAATTATGCAAAAACTTCTACGACCTCCGACCATTGCAAACATCATGCAGTTATAATCTTCCCCTGAGATTTGGTCAGTGTATCAAATTGCATACTGCTATTTCATACCCGTTACTCACAGAAATTTTAAGGAGTAACATCACTTGAGGTGCCTTTAGTTTCGTGAATCATAATTACAGATTGATAATTAAAACTATCACTCAAATCGTCGAAGTCTTGTGGACGGATCGATAAATTTTACAAACCTTTTTCGGTAAAAAAAAAAATGTGTTACCTGCTGCTCTATAATATAATAGATCAGTGTTAGAGTTTTGTTTTCATTTGTTTTTATTGTAGCAAACCTGTGCTGTGATCCTCACATTATGACCATTGACGGGAAAGAGTACGTTTTCAATGGATGGGGCGAATATACACTGATCACCCTAAGCACACCAGAATTGAACTTTACCTTGCAAGGTCGTACAGACCTCGCAGAGACGGACAGGGGACAACTCGTCAATGCCACTGTTTTTTCAGCATTTGGTGCCGAGGAAAATAATGTTCGAGTCTTTGTTGGATTGAACAGTGTTGACAAGGCTTGTAAGTTGCTACCTATTCGTTACCTGTGTTGGAAAATTATGAGAAAGTAAAGAAACCCCCAAAAAACTCAAAAAGCGAAAACGAAGGCACAAGAACAAACAAACAAACAAACAAACAAACAAACAAACAGGAGAAAAAAACTTGGAAAAACAACAACAGATTTTCTTTATACACAATGGTTACATTCCCGTCACTGTTAATGCCGTAGACACTGTGTGTAGGTACCGTTTGTTGTTTGTAGCAAACGTACCTGCTTTAAAATAGTACCATTAAAGATTTCCCGGTAAACAGTGTATTTTGAGCTTTACTTTTTTCTAGCGTTGGATATATATGCCAGTGGGAGAGAGTACAGTCGTGAGTTCAAAAACAGGGTGGATTTCCGCGTGGAAGAAGACGAATTTACACTCATCCGAAACGGCACCAGTCTCGTTATCTCCTTTCCGTCAGGTGAGTGTGTGGGTGTTTGAGTGTATTTATTACGCCCTTTTCCACCCATAATTATGTCCTGCAGGTGAACTGATAAAAAAAAATCTTTGATTGTGTTGCCAAACATGGTGTTTGTGGAAATTCTAATTAGGACGTGGGATAATAACCGGAGATTAAAAGGCTTACGTTTGAATTTACTCGGGCAGGAGGCGAATTTTAATGGCAGTACCTATGGGCGATAATTGTAGCTAACGATAGTGAAGATTATCATATGTGAATACACACAAAGCGATACGCCGTTTCTGTGCACCTGAAGTTTGAATTTGTTGAATGTGTGTAATTTCTCAGTGAGCATAATCTTTCCGTTTGTGGTAGGTATTGTAAAAGAAGGAAGAGTACAGTTTTGTGTGAAATAAATTGTATTAATATAACATTTGTTTCTGTAGGAATCACTCTAGCAATTGCAGCGAGAGCCAAAAGCCTGGTCGTATCGCTGAGCGTGCCCACAGCCTTCCAAAATCTCACGCTGGGACTTCTGGGAAATTTCAATGGAAACAAGGATGATGATTTCATTCTACCAAACGGCACAGTGCTTCGCAGTGATCTGACAGAGAGGGAGATCTTCGAGTATGGAAAACAATGTAACTATGCAGTTCCGTGTTCCTCTCTTGAGCGAGTTAAACGGGCCATTTCCACGTTTACTAAGCCAACTTATGTTTTGGAGGAGTTTCGCTTGAGAGTGCTCCAGTACGCTCGAAATACTCTATCTTGATGATTAGTACAGCTCTTAACGCGGTACAATGTTGCTTACATTTAGCGAGAGCGATCGAACATTCAAATTCTTCGACTGTTGTTGCCCACTATCTCCCTCAGCACATTAGTACTCAATAAGTACGCTTCTGTTGGCTCAGCGCCGGCGTTAGAGACGCTGGCTGTCACTATGCAGGTGTCTAATTGGCGTGATGATAGTTACAACAAAATTAGCTCAGAACGATCTGTGAGCATAACAATAATGAATATTGCCCCTTTGAGGTAATGCAATTATTTTCACGCAAGGGCATTGTGGACACTGCAAGAGAAAGAGCGGTGGTTAAACGGGAAAGACAATGAAAGTAGTTGCATTATGAATTGCGGACAAATGTGATGTCAGCAGCACAGACTAAATATGCTGACTTTGTGAACCTTTTAATAACAGTTTAACATCTTACTACTCTGTTTTAGCGGACCCAGGTTTTAAATTTAAAAAAAAATGTCTGTTGAGGAAATTCATGTTTACAAATCATTACACCGCAACAACAATACAAAAATTCAGAATAACCCAAACGAATATTATCGTATACCTTTCTTGATTTCTCAAATTTACACTCTTTTGTGACAGTGCATGGTGTCATGCAACACTGTTTATTTCCACAGGGCAAGTTACAAGGTCAAACAGTGTGATGATTTACAAGGAACAAGAACCGGCATATTACGCCAGGCTTGATTTTACGCCAAAGTTCCTTTCTGAACAGCCTACCAGAGATCGACAGAACGCAGAGAACTTGTGTGGACAAGCCAACATCGCTTGCATATATGATTACCTTGCCACCAGCAGCGAGACGTTTGCTATGAACAGCAAATTAGTTCAGCAGGAAGCCGAAGAAGCCAATGTGTTTGCAAGTATGTTTGTGGTTTGGTACAGTCGGAAAAAGTAGCGGTGGGAATAAGTCTTGAGTTTAACGTCTTTTTCCTCCACGTATGATATCACCAAACAGAGAGACCAGAAAACACGTTTCAGACCGATCACACCATCAGCCCTGGCTGTACTCAGAGCTACCCTGAAAACAATCCCGTGGGAAAATATATGAAAATCGGAGTGTAATGTCCACAAATCTCCACACTGGGAAACCACACAATTTAGACTTCTAACATCGCGGTGGTGGCTGTACCCACGGTGACCCTGGAAAGATTATGGCGGGGAAAAAAATCATGTAAGTTTCCACTTCGTATCGCCAGACAGGGAGACCAGAAAGCATTTACATAATATCACATCATCAGCTGAATACATCAGCTAGTTACACATAGGCAGCGTAGAGACGAACCGTAGTGGTCGGAAAACGTTTCAAGGGCAGATTCAATAAAACTGATGAACTTGATGATTTTCATTATCTCGTTTGCAAATCATCCATTTTCATTAGGAAACACTGTGCCGCAACTGGATGTAGTTCCGAGCTCGGTACGTGTGACCCATGGTATCAGAACGACCTTCAGTATTACTGGCCGTGATCCGGACGAGAATGATGCTTTAACCTACCACACGGAAAATGATTGGAACGGGTTGGTTACGGTCGATCCTGCAACTGGCACCGTTACCTATTTACCAGATGTCACACAGTCATCAATTCTTGGGTCAGTTGTACTCCTAATGCAACGAATTCCAATCCCTCTGCCTTTCATACTCACCTTTTTTCTTTGAAATAATGCCTTTATTCATCATCATCATCCACACACACACACACACACACACACACACACACACACACACACACACACACACACACACACACACACACACACACACACAGACATTTCACAGAGAAAGGCAAATCTCTGATGTCGGGCACCCTTTTTCCAGTTTCTACGTCACGGATTCCCGAGGTGGGCAGTCTTCTCTTCGCGTCGTACCAGTGATGATGTGCTCCGGCTGCAGTGGCCACGGAAACTGTGATTTTACTCGTTACTCCAGAAGAGAAGGAAGGAGCTTCAACTTCCAGTTTGCTGTCTGTGTATGTGAGCCGGCATGGGACGGTTTTGACTGTGAACGGGACAGAGATGGGTGTCTTGGCAATCCATGCATGCAGCACCAGAACTGTACGGATCTCACGCCCGACCAACAGGGTTCAAATGAGATTGGCTATGACTGTGGCCCTTGTCCCTCTGGTTTTACACTAGATACTAACTCCCAGGAGTGCATTGATATAGACGAATGCGCAGACACGGCCGCAAATGAGTGTAGTACAAACTGCTTCAACGTAGAGGGTTCCTACGAATGTTCATGCAATGCTGGCTATCGTCTGGACGGATATGGACACACTTGCTGGGACATCGACGAATGTCAGGATATAATTGACAACTGTGAGCACATCTGCGTCAACACAGAGGGCAGCTTCACGTGCCGTTGTGACGAGGGATACACTTTAGACACGTCACGTTCTACCTGCATACAAGACCCAACAACACAGTCCATCTGCAGCGATGCCGGATGTACACAAGGCTGCAGATCCGCGCAAGCACCAGCTGGTAACCGAGGACCAGAATGCTTCTGCTACTCTGGCTATGACCTTGATCGTGCGGACAATAGAACTTGTAGAGATAGCAATGAATGCGAGGACAGTGAAAACGCCGACAGCGTGTCCGTTTGCACTCAGAAGTGCATCAATTTTGACGGTGGCTTTGAGTGCTATTGCTATAGTGGTTACCAGCTGTCGGAGGATAAACGCACATGCAACCCTTGTCCCCGATCAAAATACGGACCTAACTGCGAGTTGAATTGCAGATGCAGTGATCGATCGCAGTATTGTGATCCAGTGGGTGGATGCATCTGTGAATCTGGTTGGGAAGGGACATACTGTCAAGACGACATTGATGAGTGCCTGAAAGATCCACACATCTGCGGGAATGATAAAATTTGCATCAACACAATTGGCTCATACACGTGCAGTTGTCTGGAAGGGTACGAGTTAGACGACAGTGGGCACTGCACAGGTATTGTTTCTTAATTTTCTTCTATTTAAGAATACTAAATTCTAATTTCAATCAGACACATTACAACAGGAGGTTTCCCTGCCAGAGCGTATTATCTCTCGGCTTTCTATCTGCATCGATAGTACCTTCCGACGGGGAAACCTCGAATGTTCTCTTTTTATTTTCAGGCTGTTTTGGTTCGATTGACCTCGAACAAAAAGGCTTGCGAGCGGATTAATGTTTTCTGTCTCTGTTTTACAGATATTGACGAATGCAGTACGGACTCAGTTCTGAATACATGTGGCGATCTTGAGCAGTGCGTTAACGTACCTGGCAGCTTCCACTGCACTTGCATCGCAGGATATCAGAGGACAAATACAACCTGTACAGGTGCGCATGCTGTTACAACCAGTTACATAAATCCCTGTCATTACAATTGCCACGATTCACCTCTGTTTTTGTTGTATTTTTCTCCTGCTATGTCGCTCTCTCGGTGCACTCGCAGAGAAGACACGGGACACAACAGGATAGAACTCCAATACTTTATTAACAGAAGATGCGTAGAGAACAAACTCATGAAAGAAGAAGAACCCAGAACGCTGTGCAGGGCTGCTTATATACTAAACAGGTCAGATCTAGAACATTCTTTAATTTACTGGTAAGCTCGGAATCTTTCCAAGGTTACGTAATTTACTGACATTACTGCACCAGCATATTCTGGGATGGTCGAGAAATTTCCATCGAAATGCAGTGGCTTTTCGCGATCTCTACAACACTATTTTTTTTTCTTAACCACGCATGATTGTGTTTTCTGTTCGAAAGATGTCAATGAATGCGCAGCAGGAAACGACGACTGTCAGCAGATCTGCGTGAACGTTCTGGGGTCCTACAACTGTGATTGCCACAACGGTTATCGACTCAACACAGACCGAACCTCTTGTTCAGAAGGTAGCTTTGAAAATGGTTGAAGGAGGTGTGGAAATAGTACACAGTAATGCAGTGACGTTTCATCATCATCATCATCATCATCATGTGTCACGCAGTACGCAATGTTTGACCTCGACTATGCCATGAGTTAGCGCATGATAACTGACTGGTATGCATTCCACGTACGCAGTCAGTGTACACCCGTGTGAATCGATCAGCTCCCAGCGGACAGAGTGTTGAGAGCGCTAATTTAGTGAAGCACACCATTAAATGTAGGATAAAGAAAGGGCCTCTGTTTGAACACTGTAACAAAAGAAAATGCAAAACACAAGCTGGTGACGCCAAAATATTACAAAGCCGAGGTCTCTTGCAAAGAAACAGCTACTCACGAGCAGAAAGTTGTCTATCTTTGGTAAATTCTGACCAATCAAAGCTTAGAGAGAGAGAGAGTTGAATTGAATTGAATATTTGACAGGCCACTGGGCCCATGCAAAGGTTGGTGGGTATGAATATACATTGTCTCGGCAAGATTCACATACAATCACAAATTCATATGCTCACGACCATCAGTAAACAACAGACATAATCAACTAAAAATTGCAGAGAGAGAGAGAGAGAGAGAGAGAGAGAGAGGGTTGGGGTGTTTGGGGGTTTAACGTCCTTTTCCACCACATTGGGTGATATCAAAGACGGGGCAACGATGAAAAAGCCAGCACAAATATTTGGCCCCAGCCGGGATCGAACTCACGACATTGAGAGTCCAACGCTCTACCATTCGACCACCCCGGCTCCCCGAGAGAGAGAGAGAGAGAGAGAGAGAGAGAGAGAGAGATATGCCGCGTTATCGTGTGAATTAAGTACGGGAAACGTTGGCGGTAAGATTATCAAAATCATTGTGAACGCTGACAAAAAGGGCAGGTTTTCTTTTATCATGTCTTTCATCAGTGTCGAACGCATGTGCGGACGTGGCAAGCCTTAACTGTCAACACGGATGTACTCTGAGTGACAATAACACGGCAGTCTGCTTCTGTCGTGCCGGATATCAACTTGACAGGAATCAACAAACATGTCATGGTACGCTCGTTGTTGTTGTTCATTGTTTAACTTCTAGCTAACTAGCTTCTAACTTTTTTGCAAAACAAATACAGTGAAAGAAAACGATAAACGTGAGACTTTGCACGTAATTCTGTTTGTCTGTTTTCTGTTGTTTACATTCTTGTTGGGATTGAATTGTATAAACCTGTATCCTTTTTAATGGAAGTAATGGAAGTGCGCTGGTTGAGTGATGTCAGCTTCAGTTCGAATCTTAGAATCATTTATTCAACCGATCATTCAAATGGACCCAAAACATTTTGTTGTTCTTGAATCGGTTTTCCATGACCGAAACCACACTGCAGGTTTCAGTTCGAGTAAATCCTGTCACTACCAGAGCAACTTAGAACTCATATGCCACACAGTACCCCATGTTACACAAATAATTTTGTTTCCTAAGATATCAACGAATGTGCTGCCGGAACACCAGGCTGTAGCCACGCGTGTGACAACACTGACGGCGGTTTTCTCTGTTCCTGTCCCCTCGGCATGAAGCTTGATAACGACGGAAGGACGTGTATAGGTAAAAGAGTATAAAAGGAACTGCAGTACATGAATAGACCACTTTATGTAATGTCACGTGCCCAAACAACGTACAAGATTTTTGTCATTATGACTATTGTAGTCTTTCGTGAAACTATAACACCGTGTACTCGGACTAATCAGACATAAATTCGTACTTCGAAATGATAACGTGTACCCCTCCCCCCCCCCCGCCCCCCCCCCCCCCCAAAAAAAAGGAGAAAAAACGAAAAACAAACAAACAAACAAACAAACAAGCAAAACAAGCAAAACAAAACAAACACAAAGAAACACAGAAAGAAAACAACAACGAAAAACAACAACAAAAACAAAACAAAAACAAAACCAAACCCAAACAATCGAACAAACAAGAAAACCACAAAACCCCAAACAAACAAACAAACAAACAAACAAACAAACAAACAAACAAACAAACCCCAACAACTAACATAAACACCCCCCCCCTCCAAAAAAAAAAAAAAAACACCCAAAAAACAAAAAAAACCCCCAAAAACAAAACAAAACAAAACAACAACAAACAAACAAACCAACACCAACAACAAAAAACCCCAACAACAACAACAACAACACAAAACCCCACAACAAAACAACAACAAAAAGAAAACAAAAACAACAACAACAAAAAACAACCACACATTTGTTTTCTGTAAATATGGAAGGTTTCATATTTGCAGTGCATGTACGGTATGCTTGTACAAATGTCTGTAGGTGTATTATGGGATGGTTTTTCTCAAGTAAGTTGGGTTTACACAAGACCTACTATTGACAATTAATGGATCGAGTTTTAATTGTGTGCTCCGTGATACTGTTGTTGTGAGCTCTATTGTTGTACGCAGGAGGTACAGTATATTTCTATACATGTACAAAAAAATTGGTAGAGCTACCCGTCTCTGATTGAAATTTGTTGTTCCAAATGTCACCCTAAAAACTTGTATTTGGTGGCAAAATAAAAGCAGACCCAAACCACTCTGTTCGCTCTGTAAGAGTTTTGCATTTAGAAAGTTCTACACACTATTCAGCGTGATCTGTTTCTGTTAGATTAAAACTTTTAATGAACTTTACGACGAAGGCAGTAAATCCAACATATCTAGCGGGCATTATGTTGTGTTTACTTATCATTTAGATATCACCTTAAGTCAGATTATCTGTTTTTCACAGTATGCCTGTCTGGAACATACGGTAGGAACTGTTCCGAGCTGTGCGCCTGCAGTAGTGGTTCTACCCACTGTGACGCCACCAGAGGATGTGTGTGCATGGCGGGCTGGCAGGGAGAGAGGTGTGATGATGACATCAACGAGTGTGACACAGAAAGTGTGCAGCAGGAATGTCGAGGCAGGAACGCTCTGTGCACAAATGAGCCTGGTGGCTACAGATGCCAGTGCGAAGATGGGTACAGAGAAAGCAACGGAATATGCGAAGGTAATCAGCACAGCAAGATGTTGCTCAACCCTTAGTGTTTCGAAATATCAGTTAGCCAAGCTTGTTTGAATAGCGTCAGGGAAAAGTGATCTTTCAAGATATGTAACTCTTATACTCTCCCAAAAGTGCCACAAGACATGTTAGGTGACAGTATTAAAGACCACTTTTCCATCGAAATGTTCACTAATCTTGTTGAGGGTCATGGTCAAACTTTCACTCCCCCACTAACGAACTCAAACCCAAATTTTGATCCAGTTTTTCAACGGTTGTCAAAGGTCATTATTTCACTCATGCTACTTCGTCACACGATAGAGCTATAGTACATGTATCGCTGGAAATGTCAACATCTAATATTTTGTCATAATATTGTCGCTGACAACTTGAATTCCGATCGTATATCCGCGACGATCCGTAAGACACCTTCCACTCCGTGTAATGTAACTGTGCGTATAATATTTATACGCTGACTTTATCACTATTCTTTCTTGCAGATATTGACGAGTGTCTTGGGAGCGTTTGCAAAGGCAAGTGCGTTAATTTCCCCGGTGGCTACAGTTGTCAGTGCAATAAAGGGTTTACTCTGGACAGAACCACAGGCGACTGTACAGGTAGGTGTTCTACGTTTTGTCGCTTTAGGAGAACCTAGACAACAGAGAACAAAAAGAAGCAACAGAGACTGACACATATCGTTCAACCAAGCATAAGAAACGCCAACCATTGACTCAGACAGTCTCTGTCTCTCTGTGTGTCTCTGTGTGTCTCTCTGTCTGGCTGGCTCTCTCTTCGGGGAGCCGGGATAGCCGCATGGTAAGGTGTTGGACTCAGTGCTCGGGTCGTGAGTTCGAATCCCGGATGGGGCAAAATATGTGTGCTGGTCCTTTTCTCGGTGTCTGTTGTCCCCCATACATGGTGGAAAAGGACGTTAAACTCTTAAACACCCGAACACCCACTCTCTCTCGCTTACCTTTTCTGCATTTTGTGGTATCCGGTGTGTGTGTGTGTGTGTGTGTGTGTGTGTGTGTGAGTGTGTGTGTGTGTGTGTGTGTGTGTGTGTGTGTGTGTGTGTGTGTGTGTGTGTGTGTGTGTGTGTGTGTGTTCTCGAACTTGCTTGTGTCGCGTGAGTATTTTAAGGCTTAACGCCGCGTCAGCGACAAAGACTAATTCGCGGCACTTGTGTCGCACTCAGACATAAACGAATGCAGTGTGACGGCCACCAACATGTGCACGCAGCGTTGTCTGAACGTCCCTGGATCCTACATCTGCGTCTGTGACAAACCTGGTTACGAACTAGCAAGTGATGGATTTACATGTACAGGTAAGGATGTATAATGCCGTAAGATAATAGTCGACACCACATTGCTTCATCGTCATGGTGATAGCAAGGACGAGATGGTAAACGAGATCGTAGACAGTGCATAAACACAGAAACGGCATGTGATGTACTGCCTCGACCAGAATTTCACTTGAGATTTTCGCCTGAGACTGTTTAGAATATTACGCATATCTTCTTACTTTTGCTCTGTCACAAGGTAAATCAGGTGATACGTTGTCTCATTTTCCCCAATAGCAACCAATGAAACTTGCAACAGGCGTGACTGCCCAACCAGGAATGGCGGTTGCTCTGCAGAAGAATGTTTCTGTGATGCCGGGTATAGCCTAGCAGACAACACGTGTCGGTTGATACGTGAGTACAAAGACTGATTATCATCCGTGCACACACCCACACACGCGCACACACACACACACACACACACACACACACACACACACACACACACACACACACACACACACACACACACACACACGCACGCACGCACGTACGCACGCACGCACGCACGCACGCACGCACGCACGCACGCTATTTTGCTGCTTTCATTTGTCGGATTTCTTTCTTTTAATAATAAGAATAATAGTATAACATTCTTTTATAGCGCAGTATCCCCACAAGGTGAGCTCAAGGCGCTTCACAATTACCGTATGAACTGATAAGAGTCTGCAACACATACTGACATAAGACACACACACACACACGCACACACACACACACACACACACACACACACACACACAGACACACACACACACACACACACACACACACACACACACACACACACACACACACACACAGACACACACACACACACACACACACACACACACACACACACACACACACACACACACACACACACACACACACACACACACACACACCCCTAGTTGCCCTTTCACATGCAACAGGGCTCAGAATGGGTCAAAATCTTTTGGGGAGATGGGGGGGGGGGGGGGGGTGAGTGTGAGAAACAGAATATTGTTACAGACTGAAGTACGTAATATTTTGTTTTTGGTTAAAATTGGAAATCTGCGTTCCTGTTTGGCAGCGACGATGTGGTGTGAGACAGATGTCTGTGACCAAGAGTGCACGGAGACAGCGGATGGAAAATCTTTTACTTGTCACTGTAGAGAAGGATACACACTACGTGAAGACGGAACAACATGCGGGGGTAAGCTTTGCTTAAAATCGGTCAAAATCAGTTTTCTTATTCCTTTTCCTCTTCCTTTTTACCTTCTATTCAGCACGAAAGACGGTAACATATCCGTTTCGGAATTGTACCCACCTGTCGTTAAGAAGGTCTTCGTGTCATCGTAGATTTAAAATAAAGCATAACCTTTTGTAGAAGTTAGGGTATAGATACGTGTAGAACTTTATGTTTTGGCAGGTCCATAGCTCTCTGCGGACCTTTCTTTCCATGTTGCGAAAAACAGAATAGGGTACTTTTGTTTTCGTTGTTGCTATTATTGGCACGGTTGTCTCATTCGTAGGAGATTTGTACTTTCTCAACGCGTGGTTTAAATAACAACAAAAAACCAGACAGGCGAACAAACAAACTTGTACGTTACTTTTTATGGATTGTGGGAGGGAAATCATTTGACGGAAGCGCCTACTCATTTGCACGTAAAATTTTTAATGATTATGGCTTATAACTGGTACAAAAACTTCACAATTACATGACAAATGTCATACGTTTACTGGTAATGGATTTTTGGTCTAATGATGAAATTTGAAACCCGCAACAGAATGTACGACCGGTAGATACGGCACAGGATGTCAAGGAGTCTGCACGTGCAACATGGATAATACCGTTTCCTGTGATACGGTAAATGGCACATGCACGTGCAAGGCAGGATGGGAAGGGCCCATCTGCCGTTACGACATTGACGAATGTGCAGCGACACCTGGTGTCACTTGTCCTGACAATTCCAGCTGTGTCAACACGCAGGGTGGTTACATTTGCCAGTGTGAAACAGGGTATTACAAGACTTCCAGCGGCACTTGCAGAAGTAAGTACGATTTCGGGGCAGTGTTCGGTAACAGTTTTTTTTTTGGGGGGGGTTGTTGTTGTTGTTGCCCAAGCTTTTCGCCAGGTGCATGGGTGGAATCCACGTAGGGCTCGGAAGCTGGGCCAATTTTTGTTTTATACTGATTGTATATATGATGATGCTATGGTGGTCTATGGTTTGAGGCTGCGTGACAGGGCCGCATTCCACGCTACCCAGGACCGGGGCCTACAACATCTGTTGTTTTTTAGTTTTTACTTTTTAGTTTTTCAATCTGGAATCATTGTAATGATACTGCTGCTACCAGTTCCTGAAAATCTATTTAGCCGAGAAGTAGTATTTGTAGCTTGCGCGGCTTTAAGCCCTAAACACTCACTCACTCACTCACTCCTGAAGATCAGTAGACGAGACAAACCTCAGATGAAATATAGCATGATTTTCTGAGCAACGCTTCTTAGTTTACATTCATCGCAGGATGTGGCTGAAGAAAATGCAGGTTGAACTTGAAAGGGCCCTACCATTTCGCGTCATTTCCACAATCTCGACTCCCTGACATGAAATACTAGCGTCATAGTAAAGTTTCTAAGTTTCTAATTCCCCATGCAAAATTAAACCAATGTGGGTCAGGGGACGTAACTACGCGAGACAAGTGATCCTAATGTCGAGCGAATATTATGTTTGATCTTTTTCCAGCCCTGACACAGAACGAGCAAAAGCAAACAAACAAACAAAAAAAGCGAAAACAAAGGACCGCCTCCCCCCCCCCCCCCCCCAGGACTGATAAACATTAATAAGAAGGGTTTATCGTGGCGGCATAAACAAACATGTTTGTGAATTTTTTTCATTCATTTCTTTCACACACACACACACACACACACACACACACACACACACACACACACACACACACACACACGTGTGTGTGTGTGTGTATATAATTATATATATATATATATGTATATATATATATGATTCACTGGTTCAGAAGTGTTTAGATAGATAGATAGATAGATATATAGATAGATAGATAGATAGATAGATAGATAGATAGATAGATGTAATTAATTAAAATCAATTAAGTCTGTTTGCCTATCGTTCCGACTTGTCTACGCCACAGGATGCTCCATTAACTTCTATGGCGAAAACTGCGCTCTGCCCTGCAACTGTACTGGCAGCTCCGGCATGTGCGACAGTCAGACCGGCGCATGCGTGTGCAGAGAAGGCTGGGAAGGTGCGCATTGTGACGCCGACGTAGACGAATGCCTGACAGGGAGACATGACTGCAGCAGACGCAACGCTCGGTGCGTCAATAATGTGGGCAGCTTTAAATGCGTTTGTGCTGATGGAACCGTGATGGGATCTGCTGGATGTGTTGGTAAAGGCTACGTAGTATTTCTAACATTGTCATAAACTTCAAGAATTACAGCACCACCGCCACTAACAACAACAACAACAAAACCTGGACACACCCACATTACACCATTGATGTTTCACAACAACAAATATAAGCGAGGTCACACTTACCGTTAGATGAATTTTCACAGTGAAGACCGAATGCTCTCTTGAAGATGATCTTTTCTTCCCCTCGAGTAACCTGTTGATAACCGTTCTTTTGCGGTTTTATGCACTTCGTGGTCCTTTGATCTGGAACTCATTGAATAGCCAACATTTATTTTCTGGTGGCATGAAATATTTCATTCTTGTTGTGAAAGCTTCATGCTTGTCAGATATGCAGCTGTTTCTTCGTTGTTAATCTCTGTCTGTCTGTCTGCCCGTCTCTATGTGTCTGTCTGTCTGTCTCACACACACACACACACACACACACCCACACACACACACACACACACACACACACACACACACACACACACACACACATGCCACATTTAGACGTCTGGTGCAAAAGGACCTTAAACTCCCAAACACCCACCCACATTCAAGTGTCAATAAATTTTATCACACCTGATAAAATGAAGCTTATTTGGCGATTCAATAGGGAGAAACTGAACAGCGGAAAGAGTAAACTTAAGCTCGAAGGGTGTTTACTTCTTATTTTACACGCACATATTTTTTCAGTCTTTGTTTGTTTGTTTGTATAAGAACTGAAGCGCGTGAGAGTGGTGATTACGGTGACAGGCATTGTAGTTCCCGAAAATGACCTGACTGACGTCAACAGTTCGACCCACTCCTTCTGGCGCCAGTCTGCAGTGCAAGCAGTAAGTTCATTCACATTCAGATATTTCCCCATTTGTGACCCGTTCTCACAAAAGGGACCATAAGTCGAAAATTATCAATTTTGAGATATGTAGATCACTGCAATTTATTGGTTATGCAGTTTAATTCAATATAAGAATGAAAGCTGTACTACTAAAATTGACAGAGATATCAGCAGTTGAAGTTGGCTACCCACAAGGCGGCCATACTGACCCCCGGCACTCTTTTCGCCTGTAGCGGCGTTCGGCCTAGCGTGTCTTGTCATTAATGCACGATGATCATCTGCATAAAATAATGTGTGCTGCAGAGGTAGTCAACGACTGATGTGAGTTTACTCATGCATGGCATGGATGACGCAGCTAATAACACGGTTTGAGGTCATTGTTAAAAGTAAAACAATGTCCTAGGACCCGCCATAATTATTATAGTCGCTGCCACAGGAAAGAATCCATTTAAAGGCCACGTTGCTGTACTGTTCAACATTCTCGATGGCTTTTTTAAGGGCGATTTTCGTTAATTGTAGGGATAGTTTTAATGATGCACGGGCCATCGTAAGTGAAAATGTGTTTGTTTTTTGTCATGTTCGTGTTTTTGTTTTTCAGTTAACTGCTGTGCTTCAGGACAGAGTCAGCGGATTCAAAGAAATCCTCATACTTTCCTTAAGGTAAAGTGAACGAATGAGCACATCAAGGTAAGCGTGACATTACACTTACAGAATGACAGCAAACAGCTTTTCCAAGTAGCAAACAGTTTCAGATGAATTTTCGAAAATGAAATGGATTTTTTTATGAACACAGGTGCATATTTGCACATGGCATTGTTGTGTTTTGTTTTCCTTGTTTAATTATTTCCCATGTGTTTTTTGTACGATTTTGTTTCTTTGAGTGTTTTTGGTGTGAATTTAGTTGAATTTAGTTTTCTTATCGTCATTATTTTTAAAGATACATCCTGCAAGTCTCTTAAGCTCACAGAGCGACCCAGGCTTATAACGGTGACAGGAACTTGACACCATGGAGATGTGTGCAAAATATGAACTGTTTGGGGACTGTTGTTGCTAAACATATGAGCCAAACATGAGCCAAAACATGCGCCGGCCGCGACCTTCAGTTGTAGCTAAAGTGAGGCGTTTGTATGATACAGGCTGTGTAGCTACGGCCAAGTGGCTGTCTCGGTGCAACTCCCACATCGTCACTGGCGACATTACAAGTATACAAGGGGGGGGGGGGGGGTGAGTGTTTGGGGGGGTTTAACGTCCTTTTCCACCACGTACGGGTGATATCAAAGACGGGGAAACGATGAAAAAGCCAGCACAAATATTTGGCTCCAGCCGGCGGGATACGAACTCACGACCCGAGCATGGCCACCCCGGCTCCCCTTACAAGTATACAAGGCTTTAAAAAAGACACATAGACATAGATCACTGACTCAATACTGGCAGCATCTGTGGAAAACACATTTTTGACACTGTGGGAGTTTCTCATCCTGCAAAGTGCCGCTTTAAATTTTTTTTTTTTTTCTTTTTCAGAGCTGGCAGTCTGATTGTTGAAAGCGAAGTTGTCGTCGATGACAGCACTTACCCGAACAGTCTCCGAGATTTGTCGGTTGCCCTGTTAACTATGGCGAACGATTCACTCACAGTCGGCGGACAAACAGGCCGAATGGGAATCCTACTGAACAATGTCCAAAGTAAGCCGAATCAGAGTGCTGGGCCATGTCTATTGAATTCCTCCTTCAGTAATTCTTCCACGACCAAATCAGTGGTTATACCTCTTTACGTACATGCAAGTATGCAACATTGAAAATGTAAAAGGCGTACTTTTGCCAGTGGGAGGTTAGGGTCGTTTGAAAAATTAAGCAGCCTGAATGAGAAAATCATATTCAAGTTTTGGATCTCTTTTAAGTATTTTGGTTGTAGCAGAAATGCTTGATCTAATAAAAATCTTAAAGAGAGAAGAGTCGAGGAGACGGTTTATTTCGATCTCTTTTGTTTCTTGTTTCTTGTTTTTTGTTTGTTTTGTTATTTACTTTATTTATTTCTTTTTAGGAATTTAGCTACATGTATTGTTTTTGCAATCTCATCTGATCTATAGTCCAGTCATCTACGACACCTTGTGAGGTATATGAAGCTATTCAACCATGTCCTGAACATCATGAGTGTTACGTGGACGAGCAGATGCCAAACTGCAGGTACAGGTGTTTTGGTCAAGATCAGAACACTCAAAATATCAGGAACTGTAGAAATGAACCTTTCTGTCTGTCTGTATGTCTGTCTCTGTCCCTTTGCACCTTTGCATTTTTTTTCAAACAATTTCGTCAACTTCCGCATCGTCTTATTTGCAAAAGGAACAAAGAATCGGAAAATCTTTCATTTATTTATGGAATAATAATAATAATAATAATAATATCACATTGATACAGCGCAAGTCTTGAAAACACACCAACTCCTTGCGCATCAAGTCATTACCGAAAGATGCTCATTGGAACATATGTTTCTCGTTTCAGACCCGTCAAGACCGAAAACGGAGATAGAGGTACATACTATACTGTGGTAGTTCCAGTCGTTGGTTACCTTCTGCTGTTTTTTTTCCACTGACATTTTTTTATTTATTTTCGGACATTTGGCTTTTTGTGGTCCATATTTCAGTCGCAATTCAGGTTACACACCATCTTGTATGTGTGATTACAGGTGTTTGGGCGGGGCTCAGGGATGGGGATTTGAATTATTTGCTTCAAAGGGGCGTTCAGGATAAATTGTCAGAAATTTCAAATAAAACGGTAAGACTTACTCAGTTTGTTGGAGAACCATTAATACAGCCTGCCGTGCACTTCTTTTACAAACTTCATACATCGCCTCTTTTTCTCTTAATTCGCAGACAATTCCTTGATTATTGCACTGGGTATTGCAATTCCTCTGCTGGTCATCATCATCATCGCCGTATGTGCCGTATGCATCTACAAAAGAAAACGAAACTGCAAGAACAGTTCGGACATGCACAATGCCGGTGAGTCATCCACAGGGTATATACAGACAACCAATATGACTGGTTCTACAAAATGCGAGGGGTGTGTGGGTGTTTGGGAGTTTAACGTTCTTTTTTCACCACGTAAGGGCGATACAAAGACTGGGCAACGAAAAAACGTATACAAAATGCGAACATTATTGATATTGCGACATTGCTGAGAACAGATGCCATTGTGACGCCCACAGAAGGTGTAACAGTTGCTATTAAGTTTGCTAGAGGTATAATTCGAAGGTAAGAGTGTGGGGAAAATACTCTGTAAATGGAAAGACAGGTGAATGATTACCTTATACTCCGATTAAAATGTATATTATCTTTTGTGTTTTCCCTCTTCAAAAACCACAGGCGAGCATGACCCAAGAGTTCAAACGGTACCGACAACGACGGTGAGCAGTATAAATCTTTTACTTCATGTTAGAAAAAAACAACAACAAAAAAAAAACCTCCAACTTGAATCACATCTAGTATGACAAAAACTGTGCTTAATTTGTGTTTTGCAGATTCGATGTGAATCTGAAAATTGGAAGTTTATCCATATGAGAATAACTATCAAAACTGGTTGTGGGTGGCAGGGTTGGTTACCATAGACCTGACTATTACCGTGCGAACAATCAATGCAGACGAGCTGCCGTAGATAGAACTTGCCGTGCAAAATAATGACAAATCTCATTGTAACGCTATCACGTTTGAGTTTGATGCTCTCATTGGTCAGCGCATTAAAAATTACTCCACGATCGTTCCGCGATGATCCCAAGTCGATGATCACCAGCATTCGAAACTTCTGCGTATGAATACAATGCACAAAGGTCACTGACCTTAGCAGACGACAAGACTACCTATAACTGACTCAACCTGGGCAGCCTCTCGTCACTGGAACTGGGACGTACGTTTTACCACACCGCATGATTGAGAAGCAAAAGCAGGACTTTTAAAGGGATTCAAAAGTCGAATGACAAGTGATGCACAACTTTCATAGTCATTTACACAAGCGGAAACTACACGTATGTGCCGCAGATACCGAAACTCACTAGCTTGTGTACCGACTGACACCTCACTTACCGCTTGTCCGAACAGCACCGTATCTGCAGCGCGAACACAAACCACATACTGTCACTCTAGAGCAGCACGAATCCCACTTTCAAATTCACACACTACCTTGTCAATATTTGTCAGAAATAATCCTGCAAAAACAGGAAATGAAACGTTCCCGCTATAAAACTATCGATCGGCCACGCACCGCTTTCCAGTGAGCCAGTGCGCACCTCGCTCATCTACGCACAGAAATGAGTGCCCTTTGTTTGTTGTTGTTTTGCTGGTTTTAAGTTTACGCATTTGTTGACCATTCATATTTGTCTTTTTAAACGATTTTTGATGACTGAATAATGAACAATCAGTCATTAATTTTTTGTTGCTGTTGTGAGTTATTTCTTCATACGTGTGAGGTATTGTTAGAAGTGACCTACAAAATGGCGGGACGAGTCAGAGAGTGTGGTCACAGCACGCGGCACGGTCAGTTTGCGTTACAATGGCTATGAACTGTCTGTGTTTGTTGACTTCGAGATGATCATTGCGATGAAACCTAACTTTGTCACCGACGTGCTCCCTTGCTTTGGAAAAACTTGAACCTGACAAGATGTTCCGATGTGAACCAAGAACCTCGCGTTCACGATTTATTGAATGAAAACCACAGTTTTTCAAGTGTAACAAAGTGAATATGTGTTTGGTCCTCCAGACGGACGGCGGTTTTGACAACCCTGCACTTAACCTGCCGCCTGTAGGTGATGGGGAGTACTACAGTCTCACCGACTATGACAAGACCCATCCATATGCGAAGCTTGCGCCGAAGGTACGGTCAAAACAGAGATGAACTGGCGCTGTTAGCTGAGGACTGTATAAGAAATTCCTCATTTTTTATTTGTTCGTGGCCAGCATGCGAAAGTTTGGCTTAAGCACAGTGAATACCTCGCGCGAACGTTCATAAATCGTATTGTGCAACTGCACATTTGAATTTGGTATAGCGCTTGAAGTGACTTCCAAGTATCTAATCAATTTGTCTGTTTAACGAGAAAGACAACTACAAACACAAACTAACAAACCCTCACATTCCAAACAACAACGACAACCCCGCTCCGCTCCCCCCCCCCCCCCCAACAACCCCCCCCCCAACAACCCCCCCCCCTCCCTCCACACACACACACAACAAACTCCCCCCCCCCCCCCCCCCCCGCCCCCCAAAGAAGAGAAATAACACAAAAACAAACAAAAAAAAAATAACAAAAACCACAACAACAAAACCAACCAAACAAAACCACCAAAACAACAACAACAACAACAAAATACAGGCATAATACACCACCCCACCACTAAACCACAAAAACAGCAACAACAAACAAACAAACAAATAAAGAAACCAAACTAAAACAAAATACAATTTAATTCGCTGGAGCTTCCATGTCCGTACATGCTTAGCACTTAATAATGGTTGTTTTGTTCCAGTTCACGGTGAAAAAGGAAGAAAGCAAATAGCCAGCGCGGGAGACTCTGGCCATCGCAGGTGAAACATTGACGGCAACAGGAATGGACACATTATCAACATTGCTGAGTCACAGCAACAACACGATATAGAGAGTTATGTCTACTAGAAACAGTGCAGTCCCCTGACCCCCCCCCCCCCCCGTCCTTCTGATGCTCCACACACACACACACACACACACACACACACACACACACACACACACACACACACACACACACACACAAACGAAGGTAGAATTTCACAAATATCACTTGACGCCAGAGGCTACAAACGTTCCAAAAGTCTTCATGCAAAATGCGTGTAAGATCACAAATACCCTATAATACAATATTACTACGATCATAGTGTCTGCAATGTTAGAGATTGCTTTTCATACATATAGATATATGAAATATTCGTAAGCAGATCAGCTAATGCCTGTACTGTACGCGCTCAATCATTTACTCAGATGTTCCCCAGTTTTATGTTATTTTTATGTGAAGCTTGTAAAACGACACATGTTTGGGTAGAGAGACTTCTCGGTATAATTATTGTTGTATCAGAACTGAAAATGGTGAAAACTGTCGCTTCGAACATTTAGTTCTACTGCCAATGTATATCACCGGTTATGCCTATACATACTCAAGGATACGCCTGAATCAAGCATACATGCGATCATTCATGAAATAATAATGCAAAGTGGCGGCAGTACTGCATCTTATGTTATGCATAGAGATGGACAACACAAGTATGGAAAGAAAGTTACATAACATGACCTGACTATGTGGGTAGATGCGCTTGGCATTTGTTAAACTTTCGTGTAGATGTGCTTTAAAGTTTGATGGACACCTTAGTTTTGATTTCCTTTGGAAGTGAACTCCATATTGCCCCACCTGAAAACACCAAGGATGATTAGAAAATAGCGGGCCGCGGCTTGGGTATTATGAAATCATTCGTCAGTATTTGGGGGTAAGCCTAAACGTGTTACAAACACACATGCTTATCTCGAACACGCTTGAGTCGAACTTCGTACGTCGAAGCAAAACAGTTTTCCCGGCCAAACGTATTTTCCACGGATAAGTCGGGCAAGTACTCCAAAACGGATAAGTCCAAGTTTGGTTATCTAAATCAATAGTTCCCAATTTCACTTCGGATAAGTCCAGGCTGTGACGAGCACTGCGAGATTTTTCTCCTTCTGATGCTCCATCGCCAATATAACTCGCATGGAGATATTACACTTCCCGTGCAGACACAGTTTAGACACGTGCATGTGTCTCGCAGGCCTAAAGTCGCTAGGTTACCTGACACACTGTATACAAGGCAAAAGGGCACTTTACCGCTCCCCGGCGTGTTGCCTCGGTAGCGCAGATGATTGATCGGTTAGTAATTCCTAACTACCGCCGACACAGTCACTCGCTTCAGTCGAAACCTCCTTCCAAATTCCATCTTTTCCATCGTCAACGCATGAGTCAAACTTCGGACAGAAATCAGTTTTCCCTGCGAATTCGACTTCAGCGTGTTCAACTGTAGTTAGGTAGGCTGAGGTAATTTTGTGCATGAAAACCAGATTATTGTAGAGAAACTGTTTCTGAAGTAGCGGTAAGTTAAGATATTTAAGTTTTTAGTCCGCACTCGATATGGATTTGGATCAGTTTAGGAACTGAGCTTTTAAGGATTGCTTCGCTACCGCCATCCCATTCAAGCATAGCCTATGTGCGACTCTATATGAGCACTAAAACACCTAAAACAAACGAAGAAGAAATAAGATACTGATATAAATCTGATACTTTTATGGGGAGACAAGTCATTCCAAGCCATCAGATATTCTTTGTTTCTCCAACGACAGTGGAACAACATGCACTGTCTCGTTAGACACGGTGTTAGTGCACCCTGCACTCAGATTGATCGAGCGGAGGTGAATGTAATTACTACCGCGATGAACACAAACGCAAATAGAATTCATTATTTTCAGTTATGTTACGCACATACATAGACTGATTAGAATATGCAGGTGTGCTTTATAGGTGCTGTCTCATTATGTATGAGCACGATTTTGTATAAATGAAATCGTTATCTGAAGAAACGTTTCGTTCGTATGTGTTATTGCTAATTTTACACCATTGCTTTTAGTAAACGTTTTGCATGATTGCTGTTTCTTTTGTCCATGTAAGGTAAGCTAAATCCTATTTTAGTTGTAGATTGTTTTCTGGATGGGTTTTTTCAACTCTTTTTGGTTTTTATTGTGGAGCGAAGGCAAGTTGTAAACTATTGCCTATCCTTGTATAATAAAGGAAATTCACCGATGATACATTCATCCACATCTTGTCTGTCTCTTTCTGAATATGTTGTGTGTTTGATGATTGTCATTGTTCTTGGATGTCATACTTTCCTTCGTCTGGAGACAATTGTCATGAACTGCGTGTGTATACCCAATCGCCCTCCACCTCCCCCACTCCCCCTAACCTCCTTCCCCCCTTTTTCCTCCTCAGCTGTGGGCCAATAACCTCCACTAAAAATCTTTGTCATTGTGTCTGTTTGTCTGTCAGACTGTCTGTCCCTGATTCACGTAAACGTTCACACGCGAGAAGGGAAAAAAAGTAATAGAATGTTCAATACTATAATACAACACAGAGCACCCTCAAGAAATGCAATTTGATACACAAAATTTGTTAACACCGAAGGACGGCCATTACCGGGGAACTATTTTGGCCGTTATTTGAAATGCGGTAATAAAGCACTGAGACCAGGCGGACCTGTCTGTAATTCACACGGTCATGTACCCCCCCCCCCCCCCCCCCGTCTTTTTGTTGTTGTTTCTACATTGTATCCAAGATCATCAGACCACAGAAATCCTTAAAGCAAGGTGGCGAAAAGATTGTAAGTCACATTTCGGACTCAACCGTGCTCTCTGCTGCCTATTATAACGAATCAACGGAATTGCTGCGATGCTTGTTGACTGATTTCGACAATGTCTCTTCTATTAAAGTCTAGTTACTTAATGGTCTGTGCTTTTGTTGGTGGTGTTTGAGGAGATGAGATTGGATATGTTCTTTTCATGTGTGTGTGTGTGTGTGTGTGTGTGTGTGTGTGTGTGTGTGTGTGTGTGTGTGTGTGTGCGCGCGCCTACCAGCAACTTTAATCTGTATGTGCAAGCTTGAGTACAATTACAGGAAAGCTGCCTATCTGGTTGATCTTCAACCAAAGGAACCCGTGGAAAACCGGCAGGGCACGGTACTGGAGCCTGTAAAAATAAAATGGCGAAAGGCAAGGGGACCTTTAAGGCTGCCCCGCCCTAAAATACTATTTGTTCGACCTGAAAATGAGTCGATGTGGCATTTTGACCTGTATTTTGAACATTATGTCCCACTGACATACCGGCTTTGCTGTGTATTCATGTGAGTGAAGAAGACCTCAAGGCACAGTCTTTAAAGTATCAATTCGCTTGTCTTGTCGGCATACAACGTTGTGAAAAGCTTTTCACCAAACTTAGTGCGCCTAACCAGGCATAAAAAAAACACTTGTGTCTAGGAATGACATAACAGACCACCGCGAAAAGTCGCATCGGTGTGATATTAGCCTAGAGGCAAGGTTTGCAGCGAAGGCGCTGGCTACCTGGTCTTTTTATACACATATTCATGGCAGTATTCACACAGGAAAAAGCAAGGCACGTTGAAAGAAAACGGTTTTTCTCGAATAGTCGAAATTACACAACCGGTCTTTTTGCCGAAACCTTGCGTAAGCCTCTTTCAGCAAACAGCTTTAGAGCTTTGTACGTGTTGTTGTTGTTGTTGTTTTTTACAAGAATCCAGTCGACGCGCATGTCGTTATTTTCAAGTCTCGCTACGTTTGTCTGGCATACAACAACGCTGTTGAAAAGCATTCATCGAGTGCGCTAAATCAGTGCACCAGAGTCAGTCACTTGGGTCACAGTACAGCATCTGCAACCACTGTTGGTGACTCTGGTTGGCGTATATGTTGTTCTACGTACGTAGAGGGGGGAGCCGGGGTGGTCGAATTGTAGATCGTTGGACTTCTAATGCTCGGGTCGTGAGTTCGATCCCGGCTGGGGCCAAATATTTGTGCTGGCTTTTTCATCGTTGCCCCGTCTTTGAAATCACCATATGTGGTGGAAAAGGACGTTAAACCCCCAAACACCCATCCACCCGTACGTAGAGGCGGTACCGCATACTGAGCAGACGACCTTATTTGGACAGCTACACAGCGCTGATTGGTGGCTATTTTTAGCGACTGTGTCAATCGACGTTTAGTACAGGTATGGAAGCGTTAGGTCAAAAAGAAGTCATAATTATTTCTCAACTGTTAAAAGGGGAGCCGGGGTGGTCGAATGGTAGAGCGTTGGACTTCTAATGCTCGGGTCCGTCGTGAGTTCGTATCCCGGCTGGGGCCAGATATTTGTGCTGGCTTTTTCATCGTTGCCCCGTCTTTGATATCACCCGTATGTGGTGGAAAAGGACGTTAAACCCCACGAACACCCACCCCCACCTCTACTGTTAAAAGCCGCAAGTCACGAAAATGCCGGCGCGCACAATGGCCGAAAGGAAATCTGTTCATTAGGCAAACAGCTTTAGAGCTTTTGTATGCGGCAGGTTTTCAAGAACTCATTAAGGAACATAGAACATAGAAACTTTAAACACGACCACTGCAGGCGCAGTTCGGGAGTTGCCCGGTTTTAAACCGTCCTGTGTCATGGCGTTATTAAAACAAAACACGCGCTACAGCCTACAGGAGTGGGTGCGCGTTATCAGCAAACTAACTCAGCCTCTACAACGCATTTTGCCCCAGTGTTATTTTGCCTTGTGTTTGCGGGCAGTCACTGACACTGAATCACACACAGCTGAAGGGTGAATCTGGCCAAGAGCCTGGGCTGCATTTGAATTTCACGCATTTGCAATTTTTTTTCGTCTTCCCGCATTTGATTTTCCCGCATTTGGTGGTTTGAATTTCACGCATGTGAGCTTTTGAAAGTCACGCATGTGAGCTTTTGAAAATCACGCATGTAGTGTATGCGTTGGGGTGTGTGTACATGAGATAGAGTTGCTCGTGACCGATTGAAATAAGTTGAAACATTTAAGTTTTCTATTAGATGAGATGGTAATGTGTACACGAAAAAGACACTGTTTCAAATTTTTCAAGAGTTGAATGAAGAATCATTCTGACACAATAATTCAAATAATTCAAATAATGACAGTTTAATTGTAAATAAGAATAAAATACTTGTAAGAATATAAGAATAAAATACATGTTTTCAATTCATTCACCAACAAGAATATAATACATGCGAATGACACTCAGAGTTTTGCTGGGAGATTCTTCCAAGACATTTTTGTCACGAACTGTTTTCTCGAAATGTCATTGGCAGCGTATCGTCTCTTGATTGTTGCCATCGCATCACGCTTCAAACGGGCTTGTCGACGCAAAACCGGAGCCCCACGACCAGTCCTGATTGTATTCCGCTTTGTAGCGCTGTAAGCTTGTATGTCCTTCAGGTTGGCCATCAGCTCGAACACATTGGGGTGTGGGGATCTGAACAGGTCCGAGAAATGCCGGTGGAACGACTCACATCCATTCGTTGTCTTCACCTCGGGACCTATGCATGGACACAACCTTCCGTAGGCATAGCCTAAACGCCAAGTCTCAGACTTGGCAGTCTCGGTCTAAATTTCTCGCGTAACCGCTATGCATGGACGCGGACAACAGCCCAGACAACCAAGTCTCAGACTTGAAGTCGGCCTACGTGACGTCATCTACTTTATCTAAATTTAGAGTGTGGGATTCCGGTATTCCCCAGCCGTACGCATGCGCATGTGTTCAAAGAGACAGCCCAGCGCCGCGGGAAAAGAACAGCCAGCGGGATGCCTTACGCAATACACACCGCGCGCGGGCGGTCAGTCGGCCGGTACATGTGGCAGACTGACCCACCACGCGGCACTGTGCATCAGTTTCTGCGAGTCAAGTTGAACCTCCGGGCCGGACTCAGACGTAAAAATACTGAACAACAGAAATAAAGGGGAATATTGCTTACGGAATGGATGACATACTCCCATATCACCTCTCAAGGAAGGTAAGCAAACTAAATGCAGAAATCTTTAGACTGGCCGGTGAGACTGGCACAGCGCAGGTCACAGTGACATGCTGACCGGATCGGCTGAGCCACTGTGCTGATGAGAGTGCCATGCAAAACAGTACACACCAAAGACGCTCGCAGTATAGTACATATACCCATAAAACATGATCTAGGCCTTGGCATAGTCGAATGAAACTCCACAACACCGAACAACGCCATGCTGGTTGTCGTTTATGCTACGGTCACAACCAGCCGTACGGGCTCCTACGGCGGGTCTACGGCCAAAAATCGTGGCAAATCTTGCGAACGGCGCACGGGCGTCCTGCGAAATTTCGAGGCCGCAAGGATGCCGCAGAGCGCTGCGGCCGGTTTTCGACAAGATCAACAAACTCGACGATCACCTGCGATTTTTTACACACTTGCGTTGGCCGCACGGCCACTGTACGGCCAACGCACGATTGCCGCAAGTGCATCGTACGACCTGGACATCTCCGGGCGAGAAAAATAGGTCACGATGGCCGCACGATGGCCGCACGATGACCGCACGAGTGACGCACGGTTGTCTTGCGTGCTCCCCACGAGGACCGGACGATGGCCGCACGTGATCACAGACCGCAAGTCGGTAGTACGATGTTCCCACGATGCATGCACGTCCTCCGTGAGTGCTCCGCAAGGCTGACGCAAGACCAGGTGCGGGCCCGGGGGATGTTGGTGTGCAATGTAGAAGTGTTGCAGTGCTGTGTCAGTGTCTGTCAAGTTGTGTACGTGTCCATAGGTTTGTCAAACTCTCTGTTAATAATATCCAAATCCTCTGATGTCTTCTTTCCATAAACAAACTACATGTATATGTGTAGGCTGGTCCCTATATGCATGAAAAACGCGCGTCGGCCATGGCCGTCGAACGACCGACGCACACCACGCGTACAGAGCACTTACGATAGCCGTACGGCGCACGCACGACATCCGTATAACCCGTGCAAACATCGTCAACATCGCACGAACGTCGTACGAAGGCGTACGACCTCCGTACGATAACTGCGAGGACAACGTACGATCCGTACGGCCGTCGTACGATTTTTGACCAACTGGGGCCGTGGTCACGACGCGAACGCAAATTTCTTTGCGCAAATAGGTTGCGGATCGTAAGTTCGTACGTGGGTACGTGAAAACTATCTCTTCCGCTAGTTGGTCGGTCACGACGCGCACTTACTGGAAACGGTATCACGTACGGGTTATTTTTAGATAGGTGTGGGACCCCCGGGATTCCCACGGAAAACACCATCAAGTGACCTGCACAAATTCTCCTTCCAGCGTGAAGAGTGAAAGAGTAGAGGGGGTGTGTTCACTACGCGTTCACTACAGAGTTTTTGATCGAGTCATGTTTATCTGCCGTAGCGTCAGGTTAAATGCGTGGCATGTATGTGGAGAGTGTGATCAGGAGTGCATGCAGGTCGCATATAGGCCGCTCCCTAGCAGTCTCAATCTCAACATTGGACGGACTACAACCAGTAGAAGCATTTACTGCACGTACAAACCGTATGTAGCAGGCTCACTGGCAAGAAAACCAACGGAATGAACTTCAATCAAAGAACAACGAAAAACGAAAGAGGAGAGGATAACAACAACATCAACAAAACTCTCCACATACATGCCACGCATTTAACCTGACTTGCTACGGCAGAGAAACATGACTCGACCAGAACTCTGAATTCGGAACCCGCACATTTCGGGTCCACAACACAATGAATGAGACCTGCATTGACAGGCATACGATCAAAACGGTGGTGGCTGATCAGTGAGGACTGACCGAGTGCGTTCAGCACTGAACTAGTCCGAAACACACACAACAAATGTTAACCCACAAAATGGAAACAAATCAACCCACGATGTGTGTACGGCCGGCCATACAGGCCTTTGCATTGCAGGGTGCGTAGTGAACTGAACGCGCCCCCTCTACACGGGTACCTCAAGTCGTCCTACAGCAGATAGCACAATTCCTGCAGGTCTCTCCTCCTAAATCTAAACCTTTGAAGCATGTCCACATCGTCGTACAAGTCAAAAGGGTTAGTACGATCGCGGAACACCCTTTCCCGTCGCAATGCTCTTCTCATTTGCAGTTGGTAAATCAAGCGGGCCGCCATTTTTCAGATTTACGCAAAGGCTACGGCACCTTTCCGACACCCTCCTAGGTGGTGTACAATACGCAAGGATTTCCGAGCGGCCGTAACTCTGCGCAAACGTCATGACCACCCAATTTAATCACAAATCGTAAGTTACGGATCCTCGCGTGCGTAAATCGGTGGCGGAAAAGTTACGAACGCGTCGTGACCACGGCCCCTGAAATCGCAAGACGTTACCCGTGCGAGACTTGCGGGGAACGTACGCCATCGCACGTATATCGTACGCACGATTTGCAACCTTAATTTTTTTTTTTCAGATCGTAGAAGCCGCAGGCCGCAGACATTTCGTGGAGATCGCAAGCATAAAAAAATCGTGCGGCCGGTTGTGACCGAGGCCTTAGGCCGAGCCTACGGCATTTAGGCCGCCGATTTCGCGTGACTAAATCGGGGCCGTTTAGGCTGCCGTTTAGGCCCTGACTACCCCGTTGTCTGTGTCCATGCATACCGATTTCCGAGATTTAGTTAGAGCCTACGAATATAGGCAGGGCCTACGCGTTTAGGTCGTGTCCATGCATAGGTCATGGTTGTTGTAATCGTGATATTCGTCTCTTGCTGTGCCATGGCGAAATGAGCCGTGTAGTTGAACTGAATTGTGACTTGTGAGTTGTGAGCGAACCGTCGTTGGTATTGTGATTTGTATTCACGCGTCTATACACGGGACTCACTCACAAACACAAACACGGGGGGTACGTGCATGCGTGTGCGTGTGCGTGTGCGTGAAATTCAAATGACAACGCAAGGCTTCGCACTGCTTTTGATTGAGAAAGGCTGTAACTTCACAGAGTGAGTTCAGTTTGTCGGTGGACTCAGTCAGTTTTGAAAAACGGTAGCCGACGCGGTTGTGTCATCGGTCAGCATGTCCGGTGAGTCAGAAATATGTACATGTATGTACTTCTTGTGCCTAATTTGTGCCTCGTTACTGGTGTGTGTGCATGTGTCGTGCAATCAGTTTGTGAAATTGGCTAATTCATGACACATGCAGCGACTATGCCTAATTTCATGAAGTAGCTCATAGCCTAATTTCTGAAATAGGCAGCGACTTTGGGCTAAGTTCATAAACTAGGCACCTCATTGCTGAAAATAAATGTGAAATGATTTTTGTTTGTTTCTCTCTTTCATTTTTATCCATTTTTCCTCTTTTTTTTCCTGAATTTATCTTGTTTACCGGCCCCCGTAGTTTTGTTTGTCTTGTTTTGTTTTTGCCTTCACATTTTTCTTCTTTTTTCTGTCTTTTTTGTGTGTCTTTCTTTCTTTCTTTCTTTTTTTTTCTTTCTTTCTTTTTTCCTATCTTTCTTTTCGAGTGCTTCTGTCCCTGGTGGTTGCGATAAATTCTCATATGTGGGTCATGATGATTAGACCCTACGCAAAGTACATGGCGACACACGCATGTAGCCGCACTCAGCTATCGCTTTCTAAGTGCTGAACGTATATCAATTATCACAAAGAAACTCGACTATATCAAGATGTATATATATATATATATATATTCGAGATAAATCGATGTAGGGGACGCGATAACGTATAGTACTGCTGTTCGCACGACTTCACTAAGCGCTGTAGCGTTATCGTAGACAAACGTGGCAAGACAAGACAAAAAAAAAATCCTTTCTTCCAAGACCTTTGATCAAGATGTATGAAAGAACAAGGACAACTGCCGGATATGTGATAAAGACCCGATTGTATTCAAACTGCATTGCTGTTCACAGTAGTCACCAAAGACTGTAGTGTTATCACAGAGAAACTTGACAAAAATAATAATAATAATAATAATATATTACACTCGTAGAGCGCGGAGTTCTGCTTAGGAAAGCACTCAATGCGCTTTTTGCTCACGCATACACACAACCTTCACACGCACACATTTATACACATCAATACAGGCGGTGGAGTTTAAAGACTAAAAGGCTGGTTTGAAAAGATGTGTTTTGAGTTCTGCCTTAAACCGTAGGAGGGAAGGGATGTTTCTCAGAGAAGATGGCAATGAGTTCATCAGGATGTATGAAAGAACGGGGATAACTGATACATGTGAAAAAGACGAGATTTGTATTCAAACTGCATTGCTGTTCACAGAGATAATCATTAAACACGAGGAACCTTAGAGAAACCTTGGATCGAGAAACTTCACAATATGCATGTCAGAATGTCAGATCTGAGTATTCAACAGTAGACTACGGCTGTGATCTAGCGTTCAATAATAATAACAGTAATACTAATAATAACTGTGTATTGTGTAGGCGCTTTACCCAATTTCTTGAACTGGCCCCAGAGCGCCGCGAGCTGAACCCAACACGCACGCTCACGTGATTCACGCGCATTCTCTCACACACTGGACATGAATACATTACAATCACGTGGCGCAAAGGGTCACCTCTGATGTTGATTATCTGGCAATTAAGCCACTGGCCGAACTAGGCCAAAGCCGATTAAAAAAAACCCGAGACTGATTTTTGCTAAAAGCTACAAGTAGATCGTGTTTTTGCTTATAATTTGACAAAGCACTTGAGAAGGTGACAGCTTAAAGTCATTCTAGAATGCTACACCTAATGTTTGTCACTTAATTTTGAATTTGCATAAGGACAAGGTCTGGAAGCTTCTTGTTACGAGCGTGGCTGTGCCTTTGTGTTTTTTTTTGTATGCTGTAGGATAACAGCTGTAATGTTTTTTTGTGTGTTTTTTTTAAAAATAGTTTTAGTGAGACAGTGAAGTTGTAATGTTCAGTTCTTATTGTGTTTTAGTAATGTAAATCGTTTCCCGTGATCCAGAAGTTTCTATTGTTATCACGAGTATTCGAGAAGTGGTGACCTTGTTTTGACTGTAGCTATTTTGCCTCGTGCGGTAGTATGCACTTGGGGCCTAGAGCAGAGTCGCTCGGAAATTTCGTGCAAATCTCTTTGTTCTGACTTGTTTACGTGTTATATATATAACGCGCCTAGGTTTGGCGGGCAGGTACTTGATTATTCTGGATTCTTCTTAAGTTCTAAAACAGTAATAAGGTGATTCACGTTCTGATGTTTGATTGGTTCTTTTATAAGAGTGGTCCAGAATGTACTAGAATACTGTAATTGTATATAAGGCCCGGAGATGTTTGCGTGTGTGTGTGTGTGCACGAGAGAAGCTTGTATTTGCGAAGCTTGAAAGTGCTGTGTAACACCAGAGAAGTGCTGTAATAAACTCCACACGGTTATAACTTTTCTACGCGCTCACGTGTCTTCTGTGAGTGAGAGACAACGTGCAGTCCACAAGAACTCGCTACGTGAGGAAGTGTTCGCCTGTGTGTTATTGAGCTGTACTCACTGCTGCACACACGGACTTTTTTCGAGCTCTGTCTTTTGACATTGTTTCCTGCAAATTCCATTGGATTAATTACTTACAGCTGGAATCGAATATCATGATCAAGTTCCTCGTTCTCCGCTGATTTCAACGGTGTAATTTTTACGCCGGACCATTGTTGATGTGACAATTGACAGCCGTGTAAATTGTGTGAGCTGTGCCACCGAAGGAACGTGTACTGAGTACCGAGTTATGTCGACCTGTCGAAAGGGGAAGCGCTTTCTCCCTGTGGTGTCCCCTGTAAACCAACAGACTAAGAAAAGAACAAGACGACTTTCGGACTCTGATATGGACAGATTGATACAGGATGAAGTGGGGATGGGTTCGTCATTTGAAACCAGCGGTGATTCTCGCGGTGATTTTGGTGTAAACGTAGAAGCTATACAGCTGGACATCCTAAGTCGTGTCAACAGCGCCATCGCGGCAAGCAGCAGTGGTAGCAGCTGTGGGAATGGGGGTGACACCTCCGTGCAGGCTGAGCAGTCCACCTTTGTACAGCAAGTCGTTCCTGCCATAGTTGCGAGTGTCGCCATGGCGGTTGGGGAGGTGCTTAAGTCTCTCCTGAAGCAGACCAGGCCAGCAAACGATGGTGTTTCTGATGTCACGAGAAAACTGCAGCAAAATGTTTTCCTGATGAGGTATGAAAATGACCGGATGGAGCAATACAGCCGACGTGAGACAATAAGGATTGTTGGTGTGAAAGAGGAGGAAGAGGAGGACGTTGAAAAGAAAGTCCTTGAGATTTTCAAAGAAACTGGTGCTGAAGTCTCACCGGACGACATATCTGTCTGCCACAGGATTGGTAAAGGAAAGAGGGGACGTCCCATCCTTGCCAAGTTCGTCTCCAGGAAGAAGAAAGAAGAGGTGATGAGAAAGAAGAAGGCACTGAGGGAAAAAGACCGGTACAAAAATGTCTACTTGAATGACGACTTGACCCAGCTGCGAGCCAGGCTCCTGAAGATGGTGAAGGAAGCCTCACACATCGACAAGGCCTGGGTGGTCGAGGGAAAGATATTGTGCACTCTCAAGTATCCGCCAGGGCTGCCACCTGAGAATCGGCACGAGAAGACCATCGTCGTGGAGTCACCAGACGACCTATTTGATGCAGGCTTCAAGGACATCGATTTCCAAAAGCTTGGCCTGTCAAGTCTGGTGTGTATCCCAGTCTAGGACCCCCGGGGTGGTGCAATTTCATCTTCTCCAGGTGCTATACATTCATCAGCACACACACACTCATTTTCACGCATACACACAACACGTCAAAACAACGCACACACCTGTGTCCATTCTGCGAATCCTGACAAAGCCGGCGTTCCATACAAATGCCCACCCGAGCTTAGTACCATAGATGGCACATGCAAAACAACACGTATCACTGGCCAGTACGGCCATGTTTCTAACTGTGTCAAGGATTACAGTTGTGCTGACAGTTGTGCTGACGTCTGTGCAAGTGTTTGCACGCACACTACATCTAGAAATGATACTGTGGGTGTGTATTGTCCTGCTTTCTGTGTGCCAAAGTATGTGTCATGTAGTGTAGATAAATCGGTTCATGAACCGTCAGTCGTTGCAGCATTACAAGAGCACAGAAACAAAGACGTGAGTAATATACTCGAAGTGAAATGCTGTGACACAACTACACCTGACCTGACAGGCACCTGACAGTTGTGCGGTGCGCGACGACAACTTGGCTGCTTCCGAAGTCTCCGACTTTTTCCGCTCCGAGTCGTCTCCAAGCATTGCATATTATTGCCAAGGGAATAATGGAAGGTACGTACAAACTGACTGTGGAAATGGGGCCGAAAATGTCAATGAAGTTAATGCCGCAATCAATGATGGTAATCCCAGAGGCCAGGGTAGATATGATGGCCCGATGCTTTCAAATGATGTTGCCCTTGTGACTACTATGCATTATGACTCTGACCGACAAGATGAGCCTATGTCTCACCAGTCTGACACTGCAGGCAGTGTTCTAGTTGAGAATGATGATTGGTTGTTACCTGACAGTGAAGCTTCTACTATGCTTTCTACTGGTGGTGCTGGTGTTAGTTCCCCAGAATCTCCTAATGTTACAACTAGCGAATGTAATGTGCTCTCATGCATGGCTCTGAATGCATGTGGGGTGTTGTCAAAACTTAAGTATCCAGAATTCGTAAGCTTTCTTAGTAAATACGACATAGTGGCACTGTCAGAAAGCAAACTTGACCATACGGACGTAGTGGATATACCTGGTTACATATCATTCTATAAAAACAGAAGTAAGTTTAGGCGTAGGTCAGGAGGTGTTTTGCTTCTTGTCAAGGAAAGTCTTGCAAGGGCTGTGACAATATTCGAGTCTAAAAAACACAGAAACAAGGTGGATAGCAATATGGCCAAGTATTACGATTTTGTTGATCATGATCTTTGCCCGAATATACTGTTTTTCCAACTGAGTAATTGCATTCCCGATCGTAATGTAATTTTTGGGGCCGCTTATGTCCCACCTGAAGGTTCTCATTACGAAAATAAGGAGGCTTTTTCGGAACATGAAGACTCACTTTTATTCTTGGGTTCTGACCATGTTTGTATAATGGGTGATCTGAATGCTAGAACCGGTACATTACCAGACAATGTTCCTGGTGTTTATTGTGATAACTTTGACATTGTTTCTCATAGACTGGCTGAAGAATCTTTAGATGGTGTTGGTCATAGAGTATCACAGGATGCCGGGACAAATAATCAGGGTTTCAAAATGATTGATTTTTGTCGAACGGCGGGCATGCTAATAGTTAATGGGCGGATTGGCGCTGATGCAGCTTTGGGGAAATGCACTTGTAGAGAAGTGAGCGTTGTTGACTATGCCCTGGTATCTCAAGAGATGTTGCAGTTTGCCGCTGACTTCATAGTATTAGAGTTTTGTGAATTGTACTCAGATGTACACTGCCCTATTGTTCTGACGCTTGAATTCCCTATTGACAAGCTAACTGAAATGTCCGAGCCCATAGAGTCTGTTCCAGGTTCCGATTCAAGGAGCTGTGTTAGGTGTCCAAGCTGTAAACCAAAATGGTATAAAGACAAGGCGGGCGACTATATAGCTGGTCTTGACAATGATGTGATCAGTAGTGTTGATGTCAAAATTACCCAACTGCTTGAAAAAAATGAAATGGTTTCTCTAGACGTCATTGACGAATTGACTGCAGATATATCCAACATCATGAAGAAAAGCGCTTTATCGCTTGGTTGCTATAAAAATGATACTAGTAACAATAAGAAATGTAGAAACCGAAAAATTAAGTCCTGTCCATGGTTTGATGGAGAATGTGAACTAAAGAGGAAAGCATTTTTCAGAGCAAAAAATCGTGCAAGGCGTACTAAAACTACTGCCAATATGCAAGCGCGAACACAGGCTAGTCGTGAATATAAAAACATTGTCAATTTAAAGTTTAAAAAATATCAGATTTTATTAAGAAATTAAGAGGTTTAAAGAGCAATGATCCAAAACGTTATTGGAAAGTACTGAATGGCACCTCTTCGGAAAAAAAGATGCCATCTCTAATATATCTTGTGAAGTCTTCTTGGAACATTTTAAGTCTATTGGCGCTGATCCCGGTGGTGAAAATAATGATGTAAATACAGAAACCGTGAACACCGCAAATGTTGACCCTCAGAATATTATCCTGAATAGACCATTCTCAGAAGAAGAAGTAAAGACATCTTTAGGTAAATTGAAGTATAACAAAGCTTGTGGGGCTGACCAAATTTTAAATAAGTTCTTAAAATCAGCGGAACAAAGGTTGCTTCCTCTCTTTACTAAGTTGTTTAACCTGATATTACTATCTGGGACGGTACCCAGCGACTGGTCGGTTGGAATTGTGAAACCTCTGTACAAAAACAAAGGCAGTATTGATGATCCAAATAACTACAGGTGCATCACTTTGCTTAGTTGCTTTGGGAAGCTGTTCACCAGTGTTCTGAATAATAGACTGTTTGAATACCTCGAAGTTAACAATGTACTTGGTGGTGAACAGGCAGGCTTCCGCCCTGGACACTCCGCTATTGACCACATGTTTACATTACATTGTCTCATTGACTTTTTTTTGCATCGAAAGAAAAGATTGTACTGTGCTTTTATCGACTTTGAGAAAGCCTTCGATTTTATAGACAGGTCATATTTATGGCAAAAACTGCTAGACAGTAATATTAACGGGAAAATTTTGACTGTCATGCAAAACTTATACCATAAAGCTAAATCGTGTGTTATGGCACAGAATCAGTTATCCGATTATTACCAGTGTCAGGTCGGCGTCCGTCAGGGTGAAAACCTGTCCCCCCTATTATTTGCGATGTATTTAAACGATTTGCATCAACATTTGTCGAACAGAGTCGATGGACTCTCTACTTTAAGATGCCAAGCCCAAGCTGCCAACATTGATGACGAGGAGGTGGATGTCCTATTTAAATTGTTCCTACTGTTGTATGCTGACGATACGGTTGTATGTGCAGAGTCACCAGAGTCCCTGCAAAAAGCATTAGACGCTATGTCCGATTATTGTGACCAATGGAAGTTACGTGTCAATGTGAATAAGACTAAAGTAGTTGTTTTTTCTCGTGGGAAAATCCGGAAATTTCCAAAGTTTTTATACCGAAATCAGCAAGTTGATGTAGTATTTGATTTCAAATATCTAGGATTGTATTTTAGTCATAACAATAAGTTCAGCGTTGCTCAAAAATTTCTGTATGACCAGGCGTCAAAAGCGATGTTTGCACTCCTGAAAAAAATGTAAAATCTTAATGCTGCCAGTTGACATCCAGATTGAACTGTTTAATCAAATGGTAGTTCCAATCCTTCTCTATGGAAGCGAAGTCTGGTGTTACCAAATGTCGGAACTTGCATCGAGACTACAACTGCGTTTTTTAAAGACAATACTAAAACTAGGCAAGTCAACACCCAGTAACATGATCTTTGGAGAACTTGGTGAGTTCCCTGTTCAAATACAGGCAAAATGTAACATGCTCAATTATTGGTTTACACTCACACAAACAATGAACACAAACAAGTGCTGTCAAGTCATTTATAAATTCTTCTTATGTTTGTACAGACAAAACATTTATAAGCTTCCATACCTAGAAAACATAGAAAATCTCTTAAATGATGTATGTGGGCGGTATGTGGTTAAATCAGGACAAATTGCAATGCTCAAAACAGTGGTTTAAAACAAAGATCAAGAGGTGTTTAAAAGACCAGTACATCCACTCATGGTATACAGACGTCACATCAAAGGACATATATTGTAATTATAGAATTTTTAAAACTGACCGGCCGGGAGAGTTACCTAAATATACTCCCTGCAAAACTTGTTCACAGCTTCATTCGTTTTAGAACATTGAATCACCGCTTACCGATACAAAGTGGTAGATTTACAAACATCCCTCGCCATGAGAGATCATGCCCACTGTGTAACTCTGGAGATGTAGGTGACGAATACCATTACTTGCTAGTTTGTGACTTCTTTAAAGAAACCAGAAAAAAGCTCATCCCAGCCAGATACCTAAAACGCCCAAACACCATTAAATTTAATAACTTGTTAGCGAGCAAAAATAAACGCCGATTAATTAATTTGGTTCATCTAATTAAGGTAATTATGAACAGTTTCCAAATGCATACAGAAGGACCATGAGTTGTGTGCTCAACTTAGTTATGTTTACTCTCTGTATTTTGTTCCATGCATGTGCATGTAGTTTCCTTTAAACGCATGTAGTTCTCTTTATTCAAATTCGTGGTTTGTTTGTTTGTTTGTTTGTTTGTTTTGGTTGTTGTTACATGTAGTTCTCTTTATTTAAATTCAGGGTCTGTCTGTCTGTATGCTAAGCTTGTTGTTACATGCAGTTCTCTTTATCTAAATTCATGGTTAGTCTGTCTGTCTGCTTTGCTTGTTGTTACATGCAGTTCTCTTTATTTAATTCATGGTTGGGTTGTTTGTTTGCTTTGGTTGTCGTTACATTCAGTTCTCTTTATTTAAATTCGTGGTTTGTTTGTTTGTTTGGGTTGTTGTTACATATCGTTCTCTTTAGTTGAATTCAAGGTTTGTTTGTTTGTTTGTTTGTTTGTTTGCTTTGGTTGTTGTAACATGCAGTTCTCTTTATTCAATTTTTTTTTATATGTTGCATGTAGTTTGTTACCTTTCAGTTCAGTGTTCGTGTGATATGTAGTTCGTGTGTGTGTCAAGTGAGTTGATGTTATGTATGTAATTCAATTGATTCATGTACCCCTATCGGGGTCAGGAATAAACAAACTTGACTTATTATCGTTTCACCTCGATAAGACGACGGGCTCTTCAACACATCTCCACACGTAACGCTTCTATTGTAATCTGGCTCTCAAATGACAAGGACTTCAAATGACAAGGACTTCAAGCGGTGGTGCAGTTACTCAAGAGCTTGACTAACATTGCAAAACCTGTTGAATATTCAGTGCGGTCGTGGCGTTGTTACATGATATCGCCGCTTTATGTGTATTTTAAGTGACCAGAATAACCTTCCTGGTTACAATTCGTCGGTGTCGCAGCAAGGCAAAGTACGCGCTTTAAAACTGATATCGCACTAAATGTTTTGACAAATATGTTATGGCGGCAACACCCTTCACACGTACCTTCCCGTCCCCTCCCCATTTTAATGTTAGGACATGGGCATTACTTATACATCACGCAGTGCTGTCAGATCTGGTCTCTTTATCTGTTTAGTTACGAAGAAGGCCTTCCTGGTTCCAAACTCCGCTGATCGTTTGTACAGTCTGCTGATTTTTTTTCAAAGGCAAACAAGTAGGGTTACCGTAGTTTTACCGTTTAATTATGATGTCGGGTTTTACCGACGAAGAAAGAACAGCTGTGATAATCATGCTTTGCATTTGCGCGACGTCTTAGTGGAGACTGATAATGATCACTTCTTAGTAAACATATGACTCACAGAAGGCACACACACACACACACACACACCTTTTGTGTGCACAATACAATTCTCGGATTCGGTGGAAGCCAGTCGTCATCCAAAGACAGTGTCACGTGGTTGGGACATCGGGCGTAGGCTGGTTTCGCAACACAGACTATCCTGAACGAACTAGCTTTGTGGTATTACGTACAGGTGAAACCCGGAAGAAACGGCTCACACTTCTTGCAGCAGGCCGACAAGTTCGCCAATGTGCGCGTTCCTTCCCTGCTCTTGGGAGAAAAGGTCTTAGTGTCAGAAGCTGGCCGCCGTGATAGTTAAGCCTTAGAAAGCAGTGAATGTGAAACGTCAACCTTGCTGATACCCTGCACGCTACAAACACCATTTTTGGAAGTGCAGCATGGGTAAATACCGTACATTTTCTATACCGTATATTCTTATTTTGACTGACTGATTGACTGATTGTATTGATTGATTGATTGATTGATTGAGTGAGTGAGTTAGTGAGTAATGAAGCGAGTGAGTGAATGAATTTATGAGTGAGTGAGCAAGCAATATTTTGCAACGTAAGGGTAAACTTGATGGCTTGGTAAGCACTGCAGAAATACACTGAACGACGCTCTACCTGAAATTCGTCTGCAGATCTTTATTTGATTAATTCTGTTTGCATTGTTTTTAAGTTCTCTTTTGATACCAACACTCTCACCTGACACAGACCAGACAGTTGTGAGTTTTACCTCGAAAGTTGCCACCTGGGTTGGTCGGTGCTATTTTAGGATTTGTATTCATAGACCGATTTTGTATTTTACACTACGACCAAGGGGTTACCATTCAGCAGCAGGTCATGCTTGCTCCCTCCGTTCTTCTTCGTCTTCGTTTGGCTTCCTTACCGAAACTCACAACAGCACTAAACGGCACTAGACAGCACTCAACAGCACTATTACGCAAGGCGTGGGCAATTTCAACGAGGCCTGTTTTCCACGCCCGACGACCGCCCGCACGCAGTAGGTTGCATAATCTCTCATAATCCCAGTGACCTTTCAAAACAGGTCATTCAAGGTCAAGGTCATTAAAGCTGTCTCTTTGGAGATTTAACATTTGCATTTTCTCAGAATTTAGAAATACCAGAGGCATCAAACTTTGCGTGATGAAAGCCATTGATAGCACATTTACTGACCTACCTGCATTCAATGACTTTGAGTTAAGTTCAAGGCGATACAAGCTGTTTTGGAAACTTCGACATTGGCATTTTCTCAGAAACAGCAAACGGCAGAGGCAGCCACGATGATAGACAGCAATGAGACCTACGCAGACATAGCCTTTTGAATGGTCTTGGGCTAAAGGTCAGGGCCATTAAAGCTGTCTGTGGTGAATTTTAACATTACCATTTTCGCAGACACTACAAATTCTAGAGCCATCCAACTTGGCATAATGATAGACATTGATCAGCTCTTTACTGACATCTCATTTGAATATGCTTGACCCAAGATCAAGGCCATACAAGCTTTTGGGGGAAAATTGTAATATTGCCATTTTAATAATAATAATAATAATAATAAAAAATTGCTTTTATATAGCGCAGTATCCCAGCAGATGCTGGCTCAGAGCTCTCTACAATTACACACACACACACAGAAAAAGACACACACACACACACACACACACACACACACACACACACACACACACACACACACACATCACTTTCATAAAATACAGCTGGGATCTCGGTAAAATGAGCTGGGGGGGGGGGGGGAGGGGAGTATTTACAGATGGCTAGAGTTGTGCAGGCAACAAAGACAATTTCGCAGCTAATTAACTAAGAGGGAGTGATGGCTGACTGGAAGAAGTGGGGTTTTTAGTTTGTTTTTAAAAACTGTGAAAGATGGAGACTGACGGACATGTAGAGGAAGTGAATACCGCGGTTGCCGGTTACGCAGAGTCGGGTGCTCTCCATCGCCGGAGACGCAAACGGTCCCCCATGATGTGGGCTATGCATGCGATGGCGAGCAACGTGAGCGTTTCGACCGGCAAAGATGTTCGCGATAAAATTAAATCAATGAAAGTTCCGGAACTGAAAAATATCTGTAAGACAGGGGCGTGCGTTTTAGTGGCTACACAAAAGCGCAGCTTATCACTTTAGCCCTTGAAGCAGATCGGCAGTCGCTTCAACCGAGAGACTCGGTCTTGCCACGCGGAGAAGTTCTGCCTTCGAATCGCTTTTATCCACAAATTTCTGAGTCTCGGCTCTGAAACTTTTGAAGGAAAGGGCTCAAACTGAACGATCTCACCATTAGGTAAGACCATCTCTGGGAATTTCTCCAGCTTACTTGATTTTCTCGAGCCATTTTGGCAGACGATCGCAACGCAGTGGTAGTGCGGCATCGTGTGTGACTCGAGCAGCCCACATGCCGAGTCTATCAAGCCCACTCTCGGTCCAAAACCGCGCACGTTCACGCATGTTCACGCGCTATAACGAGAATCGGCAACAGCAGTATTCCAAATTCTCGGGACCTGGTACTGAAAGGACCTCCTGCCAAATGTAAGTTTCACACGGGGGATGCTGAGAAGTTTTTCTGAACTGGACCGGAGAGTTCTTGGCGGGTCGTAAGCGGCCAGACAAGATGACAAGTATGCTGGCAGTGTACAATCGAAGAAGCGATAGGCAAGGGTTGCGAGTTTAAACTCTATTCGCAGTTTTACAGGGAGCCAATGCAAATGCTTCAGAAGTGGGGTAGCATGATCTCTGCGTTTCTTTTGAAGGACAATCTTAGAAGCATGGTTTTGTATACGCTGCAGACGAGATGTTTGCTCAGCAGTGACTCCAGCTAACAGAGAGTTGCAGTAAGCCAGGCGTGTGAGAGTGCGTGAGCAGGTTAACTGTGCGGAAACCTTCTCGGTCAGAAATGGTCTAATAATGCCCAGTCGACGGAGTTCAAGATATGCTGCACGGCAGACAAAGCTGAGGTGCCGTGACTTTGTGAGACTGGAATCGAGGATGACCCCGAGATTTTCTCAGGAACTAAGAACACCAGAGACACCTTACTTGGCATGGTGATTGATAGTGATAAGAGCGTTGTAAACATACTCTCTTGAGTGACCTTGACGTATCTCACAAGTGAGCCAAACAGGCTTTTGCGTCTCTAGTTAGGAGAGTTATCGGCCCTTTTCAAAAATCGTTAGCTTTTAGAATTTGTAAGTTCATCCTCTGTAGCTCTGACAGATTTTGTGTTGAAAAAATCAGAGGTGAGGGATGTTTGCAAATGGAGTCAAATAGCTGTGAAAAGTATCTGAAAGACTGACGTAAAATGTTTACTCCACAGACAAAATCTGTAAAATTTGTTACTGCCTCCGACGGAATTGACGTCATGGCTCTCTTGCTTACTCTCTCTCTCTCTCTCTGGCAAGCACTGACAGCAGCAGCGGCAGCAACAGACACAACAAGATGGCCACCAGCCCAATATGTTGTTTCCATTCAATGACCTGCTGTAGTCACAGTCGTAGTCGTTGTGTCATGTATGCAGCCCGCCGCGCACACGCCGGAACGCAAGCTCTCTGACATCAAGCATGCTGACATAAAGAAAGTACTGAAAACCCTTATCGTGCCTCTATGCACTTGCAAAAACCCAAACACATGAGGTCGTGTGAGCTCGCCTAGCTGGTTGACGTCACAACTTGTTGGCGTATGCAAGGTTCTACATGGGTGAATGAATTCTTGTAATAAAGTCGTTCCCCTTTGACAGAGTTACTACCCGCAGACCTGACTGACAGACGATTGCTTACTGGTATCGGAGAAGAGACCCTCTCTCTCTCTCTCTCTCGCCTTAGACGCGCGCTGCGCGCGCACGCACGCACCCCCCCTCCCCCCTACACACACACACACATTATGCAAAGACCTTGGAATCAGAAAGACGCGTCACTCCTGCCCTCGTAAGAGTAGACTCCAGAGTGCAGTCCCTTTTCGGCGGGGCGTGAAAATGTGACTGCTTACACCCAGCGCCATTTTAAAAAATGGCGAATTATTTTTAGAAAAGCGAAGACTTGTGTGTCATATGAATCGATTTGAAACGAAGTCTTGAATATCCGACACTTTTGGTTTGGGCAAAATCTTTGCCAGCGGACAATTATTGTTGCGCTTTGATGGCACTGTTTACGTGGTACACTGATCCAACAGGATGTGAGTAAACGGCAAGGGGGTTGCACTCTGACAGGCCAAGGTGTTGCACTCTGCAGGCAAGTATTATTGCACGGTGCAGACGATCACGTACCTGCCTTGTGGTGGAATAAGAGACGATTACAAAAGCATACACACCCGTGCTCTAGGACTGAATGTAATAATAGATCTGTCCATTCAGACAGAGACATGTTATGTATGTCTCTGATTCAGAAACACGCCTACTTTCACTCTGAAGACAGCCTGCCATCACTTGCGCCACTGAGGATCCCTCTGGGTTCAAAGCTGGTCAAGGATGACATAGTGCGCGACCTTGTGTTTGAGAGCACCGAGACAATTTAGGCCCATCACGGTAGCGCAGTGAGCGCCATTTCCCCACTGTGCACAGAGGTACTTTCCACTGAAAGACTCTGTGCCCCAGAGAGTGTCGTAAGAGAGACATATAGCGGGACAACGCGAAGAGTTGTCTGCCCGCATTAGCGCGCATCCTAGATCTGGCCCCTATAGTGACAGCATGGCGGAAAGTGGAAAGCGATCACAAAAGCATGCAATTGTGTTCTGCGCCGAATTGTTCAAATAACAGACAAATATAAACGGGGAAATACTTCTTTTGGTATTCCTGTTGAAAAACAAACATTTTTTTTTTTTCGCTTTCTTGTCAAAAAAAAAAAAAAAGACCTCAAGTGGTACGTGTGCATGCAGTGTAAATTAAACAGTAAACACACGCGGCTGACGCAGATACAGCGTAATTTTTTTCCCTGACAACTTTACAAATCACGGTGACTTAAATTGTGCTAGCGTCTACCTGCATCTAAATTCAGAACACACACACACACACACACACCACACACACACACACACACACACACACACACACACACAGAGAACAAAATCATGCGGCTGAACTTCATTCTAAACCATTGTAAAACCATATCACAACATAGAATCTGCTGGATCGTCGGTCGCAGATATGATTAATGCTGAGTTAGCAGGAAGTATTCAGCGGATGCGTCCATCTTTGGATCTCTCGCACATTCGATCTTTCTGTGTTCCGTACTAGTTTTACTTGAACACATCGAACGAAATGCACTGCGTAGCCTACGTACAGCAGTGAAAGCCAAACTAGATCTTTCGTTCGTCCTCCGGAACTTTGAGAGTACTTATGTTTTCCATAGGCCTAAAACACATGCGAAATATATGGGGGGAGACCACCTGTCAGTCGCTGACATCTTCGTTTTTGTTTATTTTGTTAAAATGTTTTACGGCGGCTAGTGTAGGGTTGGGTCAAACAACTGCGTAGATCTGCGGGATGCGCGCTAATGCGCGCAGACAACTCTTACGCGTTGTCCCTCAAAGGGAGGTAAGTGAACTATATGTTTCCAAGATCTTTGCATTATGCTTCTGAGTGTGAGTCAGTGGCAAAAACGAAACCCACTGAAATTCCCGCTTTCCACATGTCAAGTTGTAGAGACTCTTGCGAAAAGATACTGCATTTCGATGCAAAATAATTTTAGACCATCCCAGAACATGCTGGTGCAGTAA